>CATKHJ010300467.1:0-16016 GCA_949750685.1 Vernicia montana
AATTTCCATCAATTTTAATTAATTAATTAATCAATTTTAAATTTTTTTTATCCACTTTCAATTAGTTAATTAATTAAAAAATCAATTTTTAATTAATTAATTAATTCTTTTCTTTAAATTAAATTTTCATTCAAGTGGTTAATTAATCCTTTTAATTAATCATTTTAATTAATTAAATTTTGAGTAATCAAACCTCTTTTCAAAATCACTTTCATTCTTCGAAACGGAACTCCGCTCCGGTAAAACCACTCTCCCACCACTCAAACCCACAAAGAATGTATAATCTCTTATCCTCACTCAAACCCCAAATCAAACCAAACCAATCAAATCTGACTGATTTTTAAACCCCCCCCCCTTCCACCTCATAATGGAATGAACTACGTGAGTTTTGATCCCCATTCAATGGGGTACGTAGGCAAGCTTGGAATCTAAATCCAAGTTTCAAATCCAAATCTCAATCAATCTCCTCCCCCAATTACTTTCCATGTAAATTGTAATTAATGTTATTTAGTTAATTATTTTTGGAGTAAAGAAGCGATTTTGTAATTTCCCTAATACTCATAAGGGTTAAAGGAAATACTCTCCTTTACTTGTGGATGTTTAAATACTCGCTCTTTAAATACTTGCTCTTTATTTTTCCATCTGTCTCATAAAAATATGCCATGTTCATGCATTATGAATTGACATCAATATCCGTCATCCATGAAATCATCTTTCAAAAAGTCAAATCAAATTTAAATGCCAAATCAAGATTATTCAAAACCAAAAATCTAATCCCTGAGCCCGAACTTGGTTCGAAGATTAGTAATTTTATCCTTGGGTAAATTAATCAAAGATTAATAAATTGGAGTCAAATTAGATTTTTTCCTTAATTTTTCCATTTAAATAAATTAGGGTGGCGACTCCTGAATCCTTTTCAAAAATCAATTTTTCCGATGCGATAGTCGTTTCCAATTGTGAACACCGAAACCCGTTCCTTAACCTACCTTAAAAATTGCTCTCGCCTTTCCTTAAGGCAATAATTTCCCGAGTGAGGGGAGGGGCGTTCGGGCGAGGCCTCATAGTTGGCGACTCCACTGGGGACTAGTTGCCACCATTTTTCAATAAAAGGAAAGCAAATAAGAAGATTACTATTTGGTTAATTTTTTTTCAAAAAATAATCTCTATTTGGCATTTAAATTTAATTCGACTTTCATACATCACTTTGCATAATAAAGGCTCATT
Organism: Vernicia montana; assembly: GCA_949750685.1. Classification (NCBI taxonomy): domain Eukaryota; kingdom Viridiplantae; phylum Streptophyta; class Magnoliopsida; order Malpighiales; family Euphorbiaceae; genus Vernicia; species Vernicia montana. The sequence continues at coordinate 1,225 of CATKHJ010300467.1, forward strand.
GCCTAGCTCTAGATTTAGGAAAACTTTTGGATGGCAAGTAGCATTGGCTCGGCAACTCTCTTTGAGTATGTTGGGAGATAGTGAAAGCATTCCATCCCGCGACGAATCCCCGATCATTTTGGTGGTGTAACGAGCAATCCGTACTGTTGGACCCACGCGAGTCTCTTTGACTCATATGTGGTTAGGTATATCGATGCTCTAGTGGGACGGGGACCCTAAACCAAGCCACCTTTCACCTTTGTGCATATAATTGTCTTAGCCTTTGACCCTAGGTTCCGTGAACCATAATAAAGAGCTTGTGCATAAACCAAGAAACTCTTTTTGTCATGTATCATACCATTGACATGCATACATTCATAAGAAACTCGAGAAATAGAGTCTTCTCACCCTGTATACAAAAAAAAAATGGTGGTCCATCACCCAAAAAATTTCCAACCAATAAAACCCGGTGAAGGGAATCCTTTTCCCGATGTACCGTTGCATCTGTTTATCCTTTCTAAGTGTAAAATCTTACCCTTCCTTTTCCTTTTTCTTTTGAAGGTACAATTGGCCAACACCTCTGACCAGGATGCTATGAACACCTTTTTTGCCAATCTCCTCAAAAAGCAAAAGGAATCCTTCCAAAATGCACTCACCACTGCCTTGAAAACACAAGCAAACACCTTCACCAATGCTCTCACCACCCAATCCGCCAACTTCACAAACGCTCTTAACACCCAACATCAATCCATTCTCAACCAAGTTAGAGAAATGACCAATACCACCCCTGCTCCTCCACGTACCGAGCCTATCTCCACTCAGGCCGGTACAAGCTGTGCTCCCACTTTTAATCCTCCGCCCATTATCGATCTGACTGATAAGGGGAAGGCTCCTGAAACTCCTACTTCTCTCCCTTTGGACTTGAATGCTACTGTTGCATCCCCTACCATGAATCCTTTTCATAGTGGGGACTTTTCCAGCTTTCCAGAAGCTAAGAAACTGATGGAGAAATTTTAGGCTATGGAGAGAACTCTGAAAAATATAAAGAAACATAAAGACATGATAGATGTCGATTCTTTAGCTCTCTTCCCTAATGCACGGGTTCCACCTAAATTCAAAATGCCGGTCATGGACAAGCTCAACGGCACCACATGCCCCAAGACTCATCTAAAAATGTATGTGGGCACTATGAGAACATTTGGAGTGGATGACGAGCTCCTTGCTCAGTTGTTCCAACAATCCCTGACCAGAACTACTGTAAAATGGTTGCTAGATCTCGACCAAAACCACAAGAAAAGTTGGGATGACATTTGCAATGCATTTGTCAAGCAATACCACTACAACATCGAGGTGGATGTCACCCGTCGAGATCTAGAAACAACCAAGCAGAGATCAGGGGAGTCCTACACTGCGTTCCTTACAAGGTGGAGGACCAAAGCAGCGCAAATGGTGAACCGCCCGTCGGAAGAAGAGCAGATTGACATCATTGTCAAAAATCTCCTCCCTCAGTACCAAGTCCATCTGCAAACTCAGTATCTCACAGACTTCAGGGCTCTCATCACCACCGTTACCAAGATCGAGGATCTGATCCATTCAGGATGAATCAAGGATGAATCCTCTAGTTTGAGGTATCATAAGAACAACAATTACACAACCAACTCCACCACCCAAAAAGGAGAGGACATAAATGCTGTCTCTTATCACCAGCTAATAAGGTTGGAGTAAAGGAGGACTTTCTCCGAGCTAGGCATACCCCTCAGCGTCGTTTACAAGAAAGCCTTAGAGGCTCATCTGGTTAAGCCCCTATAACCACGAGCTCCTCCAAACCCCTTGCCCAAAGGCTACAATGCAAACGAGCATTGTGATTACCACTGTGAAGCAGGGCATAAGACCGATGCATGTAAGGCTCTAAGACACAGAATTCAGGACCTCATCAACAACGGAGACATCATTGCTCCCAAGCCAAAGCCTAATACTGCCACCAATCCTCTTCCGAACCACTGAGCTTATCCAATCATTTAAAGTAACAAAGGTAATTTATCAATTTCAAGGTCACATAATCAAATACAATTCACATATTCAAAGTGAACTGGTTATGTGCCGAGAAATTTAATATATACTCAACTTTCTAGTTAAGCTCCAAAATACCGATACTCTTCCTCAATTCTTTATCACCAAATTCACCCTCTTGCAGTTCCTCTTCACTTTCTACAAATTATAAAATATTTACATAAAAGTTATTTAATATAACTACATTTATTTACTTATTAACTGAGAAGATTAATTCATATTTGCAATTTTGATGCTAATCTATACTCTAATTAATTTAATTCCAAATCTGGTCACTCCTAACACATTTCCCCTCCATCACTTTCTAAGTTTAATTCTCCAAAAGTCATTTTCTAAATTCTCCTAGATTCTGAATCATAGGTTTCACAAGAGTTCAGTACACTCTTTTGGCTATAACTCAACCTACAAAATTTCATTTGATATAATTATTTTTTTTCCATGAAACTATACTTAAAAGGTTACATTTCATTAGTTTTTACCTCAACTTGATTCAGCCTCCAAGGTTATTCAACTTAAACGGTTAATATCATAAATTCTGTTAGTCTAGTTACCCTGTCATAGCTTATATATTTTCCTATATTTCCCAATATACTTGGAATTTTGCTCTGAAATTTTTACATAATATAAAATACATATAAAGGTTAATTTCTTATGTTTTAGTTATCTTCAAATTTCTACCTTAAGATACCTGAAATAGGCCTCAAACTTTCTTGATTCTTAGGGTAGGTCTGCAAGAAGAATTTTTATTTTCCTTCATATATGTCCAAAAATAATAAGAATTAGCTTAAACTTCCTTCTAGAGAAATAAATTAAAGACATCAATATACAATTTTTATGTTTTAACTTTCTTCAAATTCATGCTCTTTAAGGTTCGATTTTTCTACTCAATTTACAGGACTTTCTAAACCCTAAAGCTATTTCCTCTTACTTCTTGTTTCCTTTATTTAATTCTTTCATTTCTCACTCTATTCCACCAAAACTACCTTAATTAGGTCTTTTTCCCTTATCAATTCATCATTTCTCAACTTCAAAATCCCTTTTCTCTATCCCCCAATTCATCCATCATAACCACACAACTAACAATCACAATATCACAATTAATAATCATCATACAACACACACACATATATAGAGATGAAAAGAATTGGATTAATTCATATTCTTACCTTAAACTTCTTTCCTTCTTCTTCTTCTTCTTTCCTTTACTCTCTTTCTTTCTCTCTTTCCTTTCCTTTGTAAGAAAATGCTAGAATTGAGAACATGAGACTTATCTTCTCATCTAACCCATCTTTATATATTTTTTTTCTTTTTGATTTATTTTTCTTAATTGTAATTTTGGACAATTAGCCACCCTTGATCATCATCATGATGGCTGGACACTTAAAACCTATTTTCTTTTCTTTTTTTTTTCTTCTTTTACTTATTCAAAACTTAATAATTATCCTATTAAGAAAAATTACACTTTTACCCATTTTCACTTAAAGTTTTACTACTCTTTCTAGTTTAAGTCTAAAATTATTTTTAGTTTCTAATTTAGGTTCCTAATATTATTTTTTTATAGCTCCCTATTAATTTTACTTAAGTTAAATTTTTTAAAAAAATTCTAAAAAAACCGAAATTCGTTAGTTAAGCGAGTAGCGTACCGATCTTACTTATGTATTTTCTATGCTAAACTCCAACTTCATTTTTGGATTTTATCACTTCTAATATCCTTATATTGTACTAAATTATCCAAATAAAATATAAAAATCCATTATGGGGTCGGAATCTGCCAATCCACTCTAAGAGCCTCAATTTTCGAACTCATATTCCTTTTAGGCCTTTGGTACTTAACTTCCTATCATCCATCAGTTTTTATTCTAAACTATGTTATTACTGTCTATTAATATTCTTAATACCATCCTTAGAGTTATAATATCCTATTTAATAATATTTTCATAAATCTCCCTTGAATCAATATTGATGAAAAATTACGGCGTCGGAGTCCGTCGGTTTCATGCTTAACATATCGATTTCCAAATTCATTCTTAATTTAAGGTTTTGAACCTTTTCCTTCAATTTTCTCCTTCAATTCCTCTATCTAACTTAGTTTCAAATTATCTCTAAGTCTCTAACGACTTAAGGATGCCAGGGATGTTACAAGTGGTATGCCGGCATTATAGCTATTATACCCAAGATCAAACCTACAAGAATTAGAACACTCCCAATATTCCCACCTTGTATCCTCAACTTCATTCAAGGCATAAATCATCTTACAATCACCATTACACATTACTATTTTGAATTTATTTTATTCTGTTCATCCATTTATATTCATATACCAGATCATACTCATATTAGATTAAGTACCATGGAGACACTAGATAATACTACTATACATCATCATATACAATCACATTTACATATATCCATTATATGCTTCTGGATTATATTTACATAACTAGTGCAAAATGTATGCCAGCAGCAAGTGAAGTAGGATACTTGCGCTGAGAATCCACTAACCTGAAAAAAAATAAGGGAAAAGTGGTGAGATTCAAATCTCAGTGAATATATAATAAATAACTGGGCACAACAATTTGGATGCATGAATATAATCATTAGCTCAATGGGTTATCACAATAAACAATTAACGAATTTTCAGTTCAATACAATTGAGGGTTTAGTAGAAATTATTATCAATTTAATGTGAACTTTATTCACATTCCCAATATAGTACTGCGGAACCATAGATTTCCAATGACAAATTATAACACAAGGTTAGCTAGACCTTGTGGCTAGGGCATTCAAATACCTCCTAGCAAGGTACAAGACACTGTGCACAGAGTTCAGTGATCCCCACACTGAAAGAATGGAATTTTTGCTTTTTGGCTTAAGTCAAGGTTTAAGTCAAATAGAACATTTCACATATAGAGGATCAAATAAAATTCGAAGTTATAAAGATAAATTATCAAATTCAAAGTCACATGATCAAGTACAATTTCACATGGTCAATTAGAATTCACATATACAAGGTGAAATGGGTATGTGCCGGGAAATTTAATATATACTCACCTTTCTAGTTAAGCTCTAAAATATTGATACTCTTCCTCAATTTCTTTGTCACCAAATTCTCCTTCTTGGAATTCATCTTCTCCTTCTACAAATTACAAAATATTTACATAAAAGTTAATTTCACATAATTACGTTTATTTAATTATTAACTTAGAAGATTAGTTCATATTTGCAATTTTGATGCTAATCTATACTTTAATTGATTCAATTCCATATATGGTCACTCCTAACACATTTCCCCTCCATCACTTTCTAAGTTTAATTCTCCAAAAGTTATTTTTCTAAATTCTCCTAGCTTATGAATCCTAAGTTTCATAGGAGTTCAATACACTCTTTTGGCTATAACTCAAGCTAAGAAAATCCATTTGATATAATTCTTTTTTGAATGAATCTAGACTCATAAGGGTATATTTCATTTGTTTTGACCTCAACTTGGTTTCGCTTCTAAGGTCGTCCAACTTAAAAGTTAATATCAGAAATTCTGTCTGTCCAATTACCCTATCACAGCTTAGAACTTTTCATATATCTCTCAATATACTTGGAAATTTGCTCTGAATTTTTAAATCATCTAAAATACATATCAAGGTCCATTTCTTATGTTTTATTCATCTTTAAATTCCTATCCCAAGATACTCAAAACTGGCCTCAAAATTTCTAGACTCTCAGGGTAAGTCTGCAGGAAGCAGTTTCATTTTCATTCCCATATCTCCAAAACTAACATGAATTAGCTAAACTTCCTTATATAGAAAAAAAACTAAAGACATAAAGCTACAATTTTTATGTTTTTACTTTCTTCAAATTCATACTCCAAGTGATTCAATTTTCCCTCTCCAGTTTCAGGACTTTCCAAACCCTAAATCTGTCTCCTTTAGTTTCTTACTTCTTTCACTTAATTCTTTCAATTCTTACTTCTTTCCACCAAAAATACCTTAGTTAGGTCATTTTCCCTTATTAATTCATCTTTCCTCAACTTTAAAATCTCTTTTCTCCATCCCCAATTCATTCATCATAACCACACCATCAATACAATAATACAATCACACAATCATCATCATCAATATATATATGTATATAGATAAAAAGGGTAATTAAATTCATAACTTACCTCAAGAAAATCTTCTTCTTCTTCTTATTCTCTTTTACTCTCTCTTTCTTTCTCTTTTCTCTTCTCTACTCTTTCTTTCTTTTGTAGAAAATGCTTGAAATGGGAAGATGATACTTATCTTCCCATTTAGCTCCTTATATGTATATATATATTTTTTATTTTTGATTTATTTTTCTTAAGTGTAATTTTGGACAATTTACTACCCTTAGATGCATCATGGTGGTTGACCATTGACACCTAATTTTTCATTTTATTTTATTTTATTTTTTACTTGGTCAAATATAAAAATTACCTTTTAAAAGAAAATTTGAATTTTGCCCTTTTTAATCCAAAGATTTACTATATTTTCTAATTTAAGTCTAAAATTATTTTTAGTCTCTAGTTTAGGTTTCTAATATTATTTTTAGGTAGTTCCCTAGTAATTTTACATAAATTAAAATTTTTGAAAAATCATGAAAGTCATTATCCTACCGATATCGCGTACACTAACTGATTCCCTTAATTGCACTCCACATAAATTCTTGGATTCCTATTTTCCTATTTTCTAAGTTTCTAATGACTAGAAAAATCTTGGGGTGTTACAACCATGAATTCAGTTTCCATCATGGATAAAGCTATACATGACTGTTTCGTACTACTCTAGGATATGGCGCAATTACTGAGTAAGAAAATGAATCCAGAGGTAGACTTTCTCTCATCTAAGTCTCCTCCCTCATCAGCATCAATATAGCCTCTTAAATACATATCCAACCTTAATAGCACAGTGAATAATCAACAGTTCATTTTAGATACCTCAGAATCCTCTTCGCAGCTTTCAAGTGTGTTGGGCCTAGGTTGGATTGGTATCTGCTTACCATACTAATGGCAAAACAGATATCTGGTCTTGTACATATCATAGCGTACAGAAAACTACCAACTGCACTAACATAAGGAACTCTACTCATTTTCTCCTTTTCCTCTTGAGTCTTAGGACACAATCTTCGGCTTAGGCCATTGCCTTTAGCAATAGGAGTATTTATGGGTTTACAGTTTTGCATTTTTAATCGCTCAAGTAATTTTTTGATATATGTCTCTTGGAAAGAGATAATATTTTCTTTGGATGATCTCTTAAAATCTTAAGTCTAACAATATATGCGGCTTCACCCATATCTTTCATTTCGAAGTTAGATGACAACCATGCTTTGATGTCATAGACATACTACTTGTTGTTTCCAGCTATTAGGATATCATCGACGTACAATGATAAAATCACAAATTTATCCTTAGATCTTTTGGTATACATGCAATAATCCTTATCAATCATAATGAAATTGTATGAAACAATCCCATTTATGAAAGTGAATATACCATTGCCTAAAAAATTGCTTGAGGTCATAGATAAACTTCAAAAGTCTACAAACTTGGTGTTTGTGGCCATATTTAATTAAACCTAATGATTGTTCCATATAGATCTCTTCCTCTAATTTCACATTGAGAAAAGCAGTCTTTACATCCATTTGATGTAATTCAAAATCCAAGCTTGCAACTATAGCTAGAATTAAGTGAATTGAGGTAAACCGCATAACAAGTGAAAAAGTTTCCTCATAATCAATTCCTTCCTGTTGTGTATATCCTTTCATAACTAGGCGAGCTTTGTACCTTTCAATGATACCATTAACCTTTCCTTTTATTTTGAGAACCCATTTGTCCCAATGGTCTTTCATCCTTTCGAGAGATTAACTAGTTCCTAAACCTGGTTAGACCTCACGGACTTTATTTCTTCCTTCATTTCTTTAATCCATTTATCCTTAGCAGGGCAATAGGAAGCCTCATTGACCTTCTTTGGCTCATCCTCTTCCTGTGAAAAAATCATAAAATCTTTACCACCTTTAATCTCAAATCAACGGCGAGGAATGCTTATACGATTACTTCGACACAATTGATATTCATCAATTCTTAAATTGCTCCCACTCGGATCAGGATTACCTTTATTCGCATGAGATGATGAAATCAGGACGATTAAAACTAATTCATTATCTGTCAAAATCCTCCCACTCGAATGAGGTGATACAAATGAAGGTTGATTTATGGTTTCAAACAGTGATAAGTCTTGACTTATCTCACCCTATTTAGGATACTCATCCTCTAAGAATGTGACATCACATGAATCAAACTCAGTTACACTCCCACTGTCTTGCTCTCCTATGAACACATAACCTTCTGAGGTTTTAGAGTATCTTATAAAGATACTTTTCTTTCCTCTTGGACCTAATTTTTCATATTTATGAGATAAATCAAGTACATAAGCAGCACATCCCCAAGGTTTCAAAACACTTAGGTTGGGTTTTCTACTAGTCCATAACTCATATGGAGTGGTGGCAACTGATTTTGTAGGCACTCGATTAAGTATAAATGTTGCAGTCAATAGTGCATCCTCCTAAAAAGAGATAGGCAAATGAGCTTGTGCCATCATAGACCTAACCATCTTAAGAAGCATTCTATTTCTCCTTTCAGCAACACCATTTTGTTGGGGAGTTCTGGGAATACTCAACTGATGTTGTGTTCCTTTTTCATCATAAAACTCTCTGAACTAATCTGATAGATATTCTTAACCTCGATCTATTCTTTTTGCTTTATTTTTCTGTCTAATTGATTTTCAACCAAATTCATATAGTTCTTAAAGCAACTTAACGCTTCAGACTTATGGGATATCAAATAGACATAACCAAATCGAGTAAAATCATTAATAAATGTGATGAAATAAAATGCTACATGCCTAGCTCTCATATTCATGGGACCACATACGTCATAATGAACTAATTGTAATGGAAATCCGACTCTAAGTCCTTTTTCAAATGGTTTTTTTTGCATTTTTTTTAGCTAGACAATGTTCACAAGTTGACAATTCTATTTTGTCAATATTAGCCTGTCACGACTCAACTTCTGAGTTGTGATGGTCCTAGGGCATGGGTAACTGCTAGGGCACCGAACACCCATAGAACCCACTTACTACTACTAATCCAATGAAAATCCGACGGACTGTCAGCTACACATAACACATACCCCAAAATGCGCAACCTGCACGGAAACTAACACTTCAATTATAACTCCTTATACCCTTAACTTCAAATATCAAATCACATACTTCCAACATTCACAAGTCTTATACTCAATAGTCATATGCTTCAATAAATTTAATCAATCATCATTCATAAAACATATTATTTTATATCCAGTACTCTATATTATCAATATTACACTTAACATTAATTACATTATCACAATTCAATTATCTCATATATAATAATCAAATTGACCATGGAGCTCTAGACAGGACTTCAAGTTATCCATTTGACTCAAAAGAACAAACTAACAAACTTTATTAGCTCTTGAGATACAATAAAACCAAAACCATATTTCACAAGAGGTGGTCTTTGAGATACAATAAGTGTATCCAAAACATCCTTTCCTTTATGGAATTTAGAAATATAAGTTCTTGATTCTTCAACTTCTAATTTCAAAGAATTGTTTTCCTTGTATAAAGATTCAAATGAGGAGATTTTTGTAGATATTTCATCCAATGAACTTTTGAGGTTAGCATTGGATGTTTTTAAACTCAAAACAAGTTTTCCTAAACCTTTGAAATCCTCCTCAAGTTTTGAATATTTTTCCTTGTAGAATTTCATTTTGGAAAAGTATTTTTAACATTTCAAGACCATAGTCTCTAAAAGCTCATCATTATCCATATAATCATCAATGTTATCATCAACATCATCACAAAAATAAGATGTGGAGCATACCTCATTTGGAGAGTCTTCCAAGGCTATGAAGGATAAGTTTGTAACTTCATTCTCTTCATCATCATTGGATGAATCTTCATCCCTTGTAGCCTTGAAGCTCTTCTTTTCTTCTTGTACCACTTCTTCTTCTTTTTGAGCTTGGGACATTCTAGTTTGATGTGGCCTTGCTTCCCACATTCATAACATGTTACCTCATTCTTCTTTTCCTTATTGGAGTCGGCATTAGAATTAGAGTTGGAAGGAACCTTCCTAAAAGATCTATTCCTTTTGCTCTTGATAATCTCCTTGACTCTTCCTAATAGTATAGCCAACTTATCATCTTCATCAACACTCTCATTCGAGTCACTTTGACTGTCATCATCATGTTGATCTTTAGTGGAGAATTTGAGAGCAATTGCCTTCTTCTTCTCAACTTGGACTTCTTCCTTCTCTAAGGTCATCTCATGGGTAAGAAGTTTACCAATGAGAACATTGGTAGGTAGCTTGTCAAGATCATGAGCTTCTTCAATTGAAGACACCTTGGATTCAAAGTTCTTCTTGAAAGAGCTCTAAGAATTTTGTTATTGATATCTTCTAAAGAATAACTCTTACCGAATTTCTTAGGGCTTGTGACAATTCCAAGGAACCGGTTGGTTATATTGGTCACATTCTCATTAGGCTTGATCATGAAGAGCTCATACTCATGAACAAACATTTGTATCTTCTTTAACTACAATTGCTTAGAGCCTTCATGATAGTTCTCCAATGTCCTCCAAATGCTATAAGCACTTGTACATTGTTGAACTCTACCACATTCTTCTCTAGAGAGCACTAAGAAGAATAGCCATAGCTCTTTTATTCTTCCCATTTCCATTTCTTTGAGCTTCAACCTAATCTTTCTTAAGTATCACCTCTTTTTTTCCTTTAATGGTGGTTGATGGAGGTTTCCATTCTTCAAAAACACTATCTGATACATCTATGAGATCACTATCAAGATAAACCTTCATTTTATGCTTATAATAAGCATAATCGGTACCATCAAAGTGAGGCTTGAGATGTTTTGCTCCTTCATTGGCCATTTTGATCTTTTCTCATGCGTTGAAGCTTGTAAATATGAGACCAATACTCTTATACCACTTGTTGCCCAATGTGCACCAAGAAGAGGGATTGAATTGGTGGGTAATTAAAAATTAAATGAACAAAGAGTAAGGGAAGAAGATAGAACACAAGAATTTATAGTGGTTCGAGCATAACAAACCCTACGTCCACTCTCTAATCACTAATTGGTTATTTTCACTATCTATGGAGTTTTACCAGGTTCACTCCCAACTTAGTGTTTTATCTCACACCAAACCTTACAAGTGTTTTCAAATAGGCTCACACTAAAAACCTCACAAGTGTTTTTTATAAGGATCACACTCAAACCTAATAAGAGTTTTACTAAGGCTCACTCCCCAACCTAGTAAATGTTTAATGGCTAACACCCAATCCTTTGAGCAATGAATGCTTTTACAAAAAACACAAAGTGTGTTGAATGAAAATTTAAAGCTTGAGAATTAAAATTGCAAGAGTTTGGTTGTTATAGAAGTAGTTGGTGTATCTTGAAGTCCTTTTGGGGGGTATTTATAGCTTCCCACCACCAAAGAGCTATTACAAATAGTGCTCAACCAAATCTTGCTCCAACAGCTAGAAAATCTTCATTAATTGCTTTGTCAGACAAGAATCGCAGTCGCTAAGCCTTGATAGCGGTCACGATGGAGCTTTAGCAGTCACAACTGGAGAATCGCGGTCGTTACATTCATATGTCTCTAACGGCTAGTGACACGTGGCAGATTTTCATTTGATGATCAAGTGTTCGTTGGAACTTTTCTCTTCAGTATGAATATAGCGGTCACTACTGGTTGTTCGCCGTCACGATAAAGTTTTATCGTTCATAGTTACGGTCGCGACTATGACCGCAAACCTCTCTAGACCTCTAGCACTTTTTTTTAGCTTGAATTAATTTGCGGTCGCTACTTTCTTGGTGTGATCCTGACATGCCTATTGCGGGCATGATAAAGGTTTTGTGGGCGTAACTTATGAGTCCAACATAATACTTAGAGAATTTTCTAAGTTCTTGAATCCCAAACTTTTTTAAAGCATTTTATCTATCAAAATAAACTTATATGAAACATTAGAAATATTCAATTTGATTGTCAAGATCAAAATAGAGATTGACTAAATTGAGAACCCAATTTAGGTCAAAAATCTCCCTCTTTTTTATTTTGACAATAAAATAGAATTTGAGATAAAATTAAGTAAAAATTTATAAGATGTATAGTTCCCCCTCAATTAATGATCCTTATAATTTAAAAGAAATTTGTTTTCTTTCCCCTTTAGTAGTAAACGCTTAGCTTTTTCTCCCCCTCAATCAAATACTTAGTATTTTAATTTTCAAATTCAATCCTACAATTTCTCTCCCTTTGGCAAGATCAAAAAAGAGAGTTTGAATAGAGTAAGGATTCATTAATTAAAGGTATGCAAGGTTAAAAGTAAAGAACAATTTAAGTAAATAATCATCAACTAAGTAAAGAAATTTGTAATTAAAGCAAATAAATAATGGATTAATCATCAAATGAAAATTCATCAAGTAATTTGAAGAAAAAGGAATTCATTCAATTAATTGAAAAGGATGAATACATGAGATGCTAAAAATATGAAAATTAAAAAATGAATGCATAAGGTGAAGAAATACAATAAAGAGAAGTAAAAAAGAATAAAATAAAAAAATAGTCAAACTAAGTTGCCTTTTCTTCTTTCTCTTCACTTATCTCCCATTCTTGTAGTTCATAAGAGGGGATACCCATCTTTTGTTGTATCTCCATAATGTCCCTATGAACATGGTCCAAAAAGTTTAGCTTTTTCATGATTTTGCTAAATATTTTGTCATTGTTTGAGGATTGTGGTAGAGGTATGGTTTGGGTTCCTTGTTCCTTTGAAACTCTTTCTTCCACTTGGGAAGGACCTCCACTTGGTACTTCAACTCTTGATCTATTTCTTGCCTTTTCTTGGATTCCAACTTCACCAAAAATATACTCATAGGCATTATTCTTTTCTCGAATGCACTTTGAGTGTATAATGTAGTCAATGTCAAGCATGTTTGAGGAAGGTTGGAAGCAAGTTTTGAGGATAGCTTTGTTGAAAAGGGTTAGAGCTCCAACATGTTGAGCAATTCTAGAAATTTAAGAGCAAAGAAAGATTACACCTTTTAGTGTTTTGGCTAAGTGAACGAATTGGTCAATGAGAAAGCAGGCAGTTTGGATAGGTTGGCCCTTAATTAAACCAAACATCAAAAAGAGGTCTTTTTGGGTTACCTTCTCATTACCATCTCCTTCAGCATTAATAGAGAAGGTGATAGTGCAATGGAGGACCCAAAAGGTGAGAGTTCTAAAGTGTTTGGCAAGGGAGGATTTAGGATCATACCTTGTTTCTATAGAAAGCTCTCTCCAAAAATTGGTGTAGCTCATATCTAAATCATTAAGGTTGGTGGCTCCATCCTTTTGAAAGACAAAGATATCCGCCAACTCTTCTAACCTTAATCCATACTCTTTTCCAACTAATTGAAATCTAATCCCATAATGACCCACAAGAGAAGAAAGCTTCTTCTCCAACACCAAAGTAGCAAGGAACTCTTTGGTGATTTCCTCATACCCATCTCTAGTTAGGAAAATGAAGGTCCTCCATTGGAGGTTATCCAAGTAGTGTACAATGTCTCCTTCAATTCTTAAAGTTCTAAAACTGAAAAGATTTGGAACTTTGTTTTCTAAGACAACTTTGTCTTGCAATTTTACCCAATTTTACTTTTCTTCTTGGGTAGTACCTTTCATAAGCTTAATTGGAGATGGTTCTTATGAAGTTTGGGGTTCCTTCCCCTTGGATTGCCTAAAGGGCTTAGATTTAGGGGCTATTGGAGTAATGAAATAAGAGTCGAGGTAGATGAAGTGAAGAATAAGAAAGAGAAAGAGAGAAAGAGTGCAAATAATGAGTGAAATTGCTTTGGAATAGTTTAAAGTAATAGTGAATTGATGTATGTAGTGCAAGGGGGTTTATATAGGCAAGATATGCACAAAAATAGTGAAAATGGTTAATTTTTGCATTTAATGAAAATCTGAACGTTTTAAAAATAGCTATATTTTTCTGACTCAAATGTAAATCTCGTTCGTGAAAAAAAGGTCAGGACCGCGAAATTTGTATTTTCTGAGTAACAATAAAGAAGCTTTGGATTTTGTGTTCGCAATGTAGGATGCACGACCGCGATATTTTAAATTTTGCCAACATACAGGAAATTTTAAATATTACACTCCCGAATATCCTATAGCGACTACGATTTAGGAGATTTTTAAAAAAAATCAAAAGAAAACTTTGGAAAACATTTATGCAATGCAATTTTCATTAAATTAAATGATTAAAATTAACAAGAATGCATATATCCAATCATTCAAAATGCACACATATATCAAAGATAATGTCAATCACATAAACTATTGCACATAAACATTTAGCACAAAAATGAAGAGTTAGCTCAATTAAAAAAAAAAATGAGATTCACTAAAAAATAAATCATCCAAATAAAACAAAGTTATATGCAAAATGAATGTATATTAAAAAAAAAATTATGGCAAGGAGCTTCCATTAAGCATCCCCAATTTGCATGTCACGACCCAACCCGGCTTACCGAGTCGCGACGGTCCTAGGGCATGGGTAGGCGTAAGGCCACCGAAAACCCGTAGAACCCAATACTACTCTATAACCAAACATGCATAAACGATTCCCGGATCAGAACCCCAACA
>CATKHJ010300495.1:0-10496 GCA_949750685.1 Vernicia montana
CCACCTATTTGGAATCCAGCACTTGATATGGAGCTGCTTCGATCCATTTCGAAAAATAATCAATTGCGACTAGGATGTATTCATGACCAGCATAAGACTTAGGACTTATTCTCCCGATGACATCAATACCCCAAGTTGCAAAAGGCCAAGGAGTTGTGATTGGATTGAGGGGAATGGGAGGTTGCTTCTAAAGATTGGCATATATCTGGCATTTATGATACCTCTGTACAAACCTAGCACAGTCTTCATTCATAGTTAACTAGAAATACCCCATATTAATTATCTTTCGAGCTAAAGCAATCCCATTCATATGAGGTCCTTCTTCACTGCCATGGACCTATTCCATGATCTACTGAGCTTCATCCTCAGCTTCACACCTAAGGTGTATATTATCCCACACTCTCTTATACAATACATCACCATTTGGGATAAAGTTACTGGCCAGCTGCCTTAGAGTTCTTCTTTCAGATTTGGTAGCCCCTTCTAGATATTCATCATTCCAAAGATAGTTGAAAATATCCTAGAACCAAGGTTTCTTATCAGCCAACTGAATATTCATACACATGGTGTGATAACCAGGCTTCCTTCTTACCTCAATGATAACAAGTTTGATTATCTCTCCATCACTCATATCCAACATTGATGTAAGTGTGGCTAAGGCATCTGCAAATTGATTCTTAGCCCGGGGCAAATATGGAATGATAGTTCATGGAAGTTTTCTGCAAGGTTTTCCAAGCGTTTATGGTAAGGAACCAAACGCTCTTCTTTTATCTTCCATTTGCCAAGAGCTGGAAATAATCAGATTTGAATCCCCATAAACCTCCAAGTAATGAATTCTCAGATTCACAGCGACTTCTAATCCAGCTATGCAGGCTTCATATTTAGCTTCGTTATTTGTCACTTCAAAAGCTAACTTGACAGCCATGGGTAAGCTTTCTCCTTAGGGGTAACCATGAAAATTCCAGCACCATAACCTTTGTTGTTTGCTGCCCCATCAAAGAAAAGCTTCCAGACTTCAGGTTTAAGCTCCATGATATTTTCATCAGGGAATTCTAGCTCAGACCATTCACAGTCTACAGGGGCTGCGGCTAATTGATCTGCTATCACACTCCCCTTTATGGCTTTCCTCTAGACATACCTCAAGTCATAAACTGCTAGAACAACAATCCATCTTGCCATCTTACTATCAAGAACTGGCCTCTCCATAAGGAATTTCAAGGGGCTTTTATCAGCAAGTACATGAGTAGTGTAGGAGCTTAGGTAATGCTGAAGTTTATGACAAACCTATACCAAAGGAAGGAAAAGTTTTTCAATCTGGTTGTATTTGAGTTCATGGGCGAGCAGACGCTTGCTTAGGTAATAGACGGGATTTTCTTTGTGGGAGTCAGGGGCATTCTGAGTAAGAATTGCCCCTATAGCTTCTTGGGTGACAGAAAGGTATAAGAGTAATGGCTTACTAGGTCCGGGTGATTGTAGGACAGGAGGGTTCAGGAGGTATTCTTTGATTGCCTCAAAAGCTCTTTGACAGTCTTTGTTCCATTGTTTAGAGGCTCCCTTCTTCAACAATTTGAATATGGGCCCACACACATCAGCCAACTGAGAGATAAATCGATTGATGTATTGGAGCCGTCCCAAGAAACCTCTAATATCCTTTTCTGTCTTCGGAGGTGGCATTTCTAGAATTGGTTTTGACTTAGCTGGATCAATCTCAATTCCCTTCTTACTGACCAAATACCCAAGGAAAACTCCTGATGATGAGCCAAAGAGGCATTTTGCAGGATTCAGTTTCAGATTATATTGGCAAAGTCTAAGGAAGAATCGCCTTAATGCTTCTAAGTGTTCTTCAACTGTTTCAGATTTTATTACCATATCATCCACATACACTTCAACATCTTTGTGGATCATGTCATGGAAAATGGTGGTGGCCATCTTTTGATAAGTTGCCCCAGCATTCTTCAATCCAAATGGCATTACCCTATAGCAGTATGTACCCCATTCAGTCATAATAGCAGTCTTTTCCTTATCTGGTGGATGAACTTGGATTTGGTTATAACCAACATACAGGTCAGTCGAAGAGACTACTTTAGAACCTGCCATGTGGTCAACCAATAAGTAAATTTGTGGCAATGGGAAATCATCTTTTGGACAGGCTTTGTTCAAGTCCTGATAGTCAACGCACATTCGTACTTTACCATCCTTTTTCGGAATCGGAACAATATTGGCTTGCCATGAGGGGTATATGATCGGCTCTATAAACCTATTATCTAGTTGTTTGGTGATCTCTTCTTTGATTGGCAAAGACCATTCTATCTTTAGTCTTCGCAATTTCTGTTTGACAGGCTTCATATGTTCATAAGTGGGAATCTTGTGTACTGTTATTCTTGGATCTATCCCAGTCATGTCCTTAGGAGCCTATGCAAAACAGTCAACAAACTCTTGGATCAACTTGACAGAGCCATCCCTGTTATGACATGCAGACGCAATGAATGTAATTTTGGGATTTTCATTGGTGCCAATATTGATTGGTTTTTTGCTTGCATCATTTTTTATTTCATTTATCTCTTTTTCTGATGTATTATTCAAATTAGATTCAAGAGATGAAAAAGGAACAAGAGACACAGAATCATAAGAGGAAAATTCAAATTTCTTGTTGCGAAGAAAAGACCGTTGTCCATAGTTACATCAAAATTGAAAGAATGAGTGGGACGACTATTTACAGACTCAAAAGAAATGGGGAAAAAGACTCAAAAGACTCTAGATCAGATAGGCTTCAGAATGGCTATCTTCTCCTTCAGGGTACCAATTGTCAAGCTGGTTCTGGGCCAGTTGGATTAAATGAGTTGGATCCATCTCCTCCTTACCTGCAATCATATAAACCTGCTCAAAGAGAGTGGTCTTTTAAGTTTCTTGGGGATGGGGTCTTTGTCAGGTTTAAGACTCCTTTTTATCTTTTCAGTTAGAGGTGGAATAGGTTGTACTAGTGGTTGATTGACTTGAGAAATAGGTGCTTGATAGATTCTGCCACTTCGGGTTTTGACATTAATCTCTTCAACCAAGTTGCTCAGGTCAAGTACATGGCAAAAATCAGAAGCTGATCGAATCAAGGATATAGGATCAACTTCAAGGTTAGAGGGGGTGATAAAGTTGACTTGGTGATCTGAAAATGGATTGGTGGAAAAGTTTGGGCTTTGGCTGGGGAACAATGATGTCTCTAGTATCAATGAGGTCTTGGATTCTATTCCTTAGAGCTCTGCATGCATTAGTTTTATGGCCCGCTCCTTGGTGATAGTCACAATACTCACTAGGATTGTAACTTCTGGGTAGTGGATTAGGAGGTGCTCTGGGCTCAAGTGGTTTGATTATCTTAGCTTCTAAAGCTTTCTTGTAAATAAAGGCCAAGGGTACTTGCAAATCAGTAAAGGTCTTACGTCTCAATTCCAAGGGACGCTGGCTGGCAATGGTAGTTGCCTCTATACTCTCGCATTCAGCGAAGATAAGGGGAGTGTAGGTGTCACTCTTCTTGCTCCTTTTTTCCACTGTGGGAATTTATTCTAGCGCATCACGCTTTAAGGCTTTCTCAATGGTTGGTGGGGTAGGATTTTCCCTACTTTGAAAAGGATTCAAAGAAAAAGACAGGTCAGTGTTAGGGATTGATGGCATGATAGAGGCCAGAATGGCATTGGTGTTTGAGATTGGCAATGTGAGGTTATGGGTTAAATCAATGGTAGGAGCAGCATTAGTGGACTTAGCTTGGTTCATTATCCCCCTCACCTCATCAATGATGAGTTGGTGTTGGAGACTCATGGCATTAGTGGAAGCATTGGTGAGATGGACCAACATATTGTTGAAGCTAGCCTGCTAAATGGTTAAAGCCTGGTTGAAATTGGCTTGTTGAGCTTCAAGGGCAGAGTTGATAATGGCCTGGAAATTTTCCTTTTGCTTTTTAAGGAGGCTGGTGAGAAGGATGTTCATGATATCCATGTTAACTGAGTTGGCCATCGGTACCTTACGAAAGCAAAACAGAGAGGGGTAAGTGTTTGACTCACAAAATGGGGAAGGAATCATGCTTCAAGATGATCACAGACTTTTGAGTGGTGATGGATGGATTAGGGACTTGGGCTAGCCACTTTTTCTTTCAGGAAAATGGACTCTCCACTTTGTTTAATGTCCTCGGGTCTATGTATGAATGAAAAGTCATTTCATATATATGAAAAATAGGCTTCAATTAAGGTACATACAACCTAAAGTCCAAGTTCTAGATCCATTACATGAATGGGTAAGGGTGGCTTGGATTATGGTACCCATCACACTGGAGTAGCGATATACCTAACCACATGTGAGTCAAAGAGCCTCACGTGGGTCCAACAGTATGTGCATACTCATAAATGTCGCGGGGTGGATGATTTCACTATCGGCAAGCAAACCTAAGGAAGGTTGCCCACTTGATGTTACTTTCTATCCATTGTTTTCCTAAGAAATCTAGGTTGAAAGGCGAGGAGCCTATGCAAGTGATGCATGAAAGCCATTTTTGCATTAAAAGTGCCAAACTTTTTTTTTTTTTTTTAAAACCAATTAGTAGTTCTCTTATCTTTTATAAAAAAGAATATGTCCCCAGTGGAGTCACCAACTGTAAGGCCTCGCCCGAGCACCGGTTCAATCTGTTAGAGGGGATCGAAATGCTCATTCGAGTTTGGTCTCACGATGGAACCCTCGGATTCGGATTGGTTGATTTTGAAAAGGTGGATTAGAGAGTCGCCACCTTAATTTATTTTTATTTGGGAAAATATAAGGTAAAAACCCATGTGACTCAAATTATTACCCAATAGAAAAAGTGCACTAGTCCTCGATTACCAAAGAGGATTCGGAGACTAGATTTTCAGTTCATTTTAATTAGTTTAGCAAGTTTAATGCTTAATGGCTTAAAATGGATTTCATGAATAATTATAATGTATGAACAATTAAATATTACATGAATTAATGTGAAACAAAACAATGAAAGAAATAATAAAAGCAATAGAAAAAATAAATAAAGAAAGCAATAAAAATATTAAATTTACAACATAAACCCAATTAGGGGATACTTCCTCTAGCCCATATGGGATTCTAGGAAAGTCACACATTCCCCAAATTAAATCCAATAACAAAAATAATGAAACAAAGAAATGAAAGAAAGTACAAAACTATGTAAAGAAGGTGGAAGAGGAAGAAAGTTCATTTTAATTGGATTTGATACTTTAGACAAGCATGCCTACATATCCCTTTGAATGGGAATCAAAATTCATGTAGTTCGCCCTTCTTGCGAAGGGGTTTTGTTTTAGTCTTAACCTTTTATCATGTTTCAGTTCATTGATTGAAAGGTGGGTTGATTAATTGAATAATCAAACAAAATTTATTACCAAGTTGTTAATTAAGTCAGGTTTTAATTAACAAACAAAAAACATCAATTCAAATTGATTAACAAGTTAATTAATTCAGATTCTAATTAACTTGCCTTTATAAAGTGATAAACTAAAGAAAGAAAGGGATTAAAGAAGAAAGGGAGCAAACAAAGGAAAAGGGGAAAGCAATAAACTATGCAAAATAAAAGGAACTGACTAAAAGAAAAGGGAATATATAGAGACAGGGAAAAATAAAGTAGACAAAGCGATATAAAATTAGCTAAAAAGAAAATAAAAGCGCAAATAGAAACAAAGAAAACAAAATCAACAATCAAAATAAATAAATAAATAAAAGAAAATAAAGAAAATAAATACCTTGCGAGGATGAGGCATAGGGACGTAGGGCAGATGAAGCAGACGACCGGATCGCAATTCCACTTTCTTGACTTGGCGGAACAATAACCTTCAAACGACTACTAGGACGACCTTGTTGGAGACTCCCTCAAACTCACTTGAGGAGAGGAACCTCGAAACGACCACCCAAACACACAAAATTTAAAACTGAAGGCACGTTCTTTTTAAACCAAACCTTAGGAAAAGATTGCTTTTAATCAATTAACTTTTGAACAAGCAATTCTGAGTGTTTTCTAAAGCTGAGGGGGGTAGTTTATATAGGGAGAGAGTAGAAGGTCGGACTTCACGTTTTCCAATGTGGGATCGTGAAAAATTACTTGTGATCTTATATAGCCATTTGGTCACTGCATGGGAATATGCGGTCATAGACCCAAAATCTGTCTGTTCAGCCCGTTTCTGATCCGCTTCAACCCGTTTAAGTTTTCGTGACTTGGGGACTGTCTTCAAGATTCAGTAAGGTACATAAAGGTGCAATTTTAAGGGTTCACACTATTGAAACATTCCCCGATTGTGCATGACCCTGACTTTCACCCTTGTATTGATGTGGAGTAGAAGTAGCAGTATTACGATGTTATCCCTTATTTTGTGAGTAATTTCCCTTCTGTTGACTACCTTGTCCCTTATTCCAAGTTTTTTTGTCTTTGCTCCCTTTCTACTCTCTCTGCTCTTTCTGCCTTCTGTCGGGCCTCCATGAGTTTAGCTTTATCTACCAGCTTAGCTAACGTAGGAAAATCACTAGCGATTAGGACATTGTATAGAGGAGCGATTAATCCTCTTCTAAAGCGATCTACCCTACTCACTTCTGTAGGCACTATGTATGGAGTATACTACTTAATCTCTTAAACTCTTTAGCATACTCTACAACAGACATGCCTGGTTTCTGTTTTAACTGCTCAAATTGTAGAGCACGTTTCTGCTTCTCCCCTTCAGTCAAATATTCATCCATCAATGTCTGTTTAAATTCTGCCCAAGACGGTGGTTCATCTCCATATAATCTTTCTTCAATATTTCTCTGAAACCAGTCCCAGGCATCTTTCTTCAGTTGCATGCCTACTAACTCTATTACTTTTTCATCTGAACATGTCAATCGCTGAGCAATTTTATCTAATTCATCCAAGAAATTTTGAGGATCCTCTCCCTCTTCACCACTAAACTCATGAGGATTCATCTTTCTAAACCCATTTACAGAAATACCCTCATCAGGTAACATCCTTCTATATACTCTACGCGGTGGTTGTAGTGGTCGAGGAGGTAATCTTTCAGGTCGAGGAACAGGTGGAACTTTTTCTAAAGGTGGAGTTGGTACCTCTTGATGTTGCTGTCTCAATTCATCCAGTTCTCTTCTTAGATTCTGGATTTCTTGCCTCATTACATCTATCATTTCAGGTTGTTCCTGTCCTCTATCACTAACTATAGGTTGCCTCGAATGAGAAGGTTCCCGACCAACATCTCGTATTGATGCAACATTAGATGCGACAACAGGGGCAACACTCTCACTATCAGCATAAGATTCGTGTTCCTCTGGTTGTGACATCTAACAAAAGAATATTTTAACTTTTAGTTACATGAATTCCATATGTTCTATTATTAAACACACAATGCACTATTCATCATATCATAAATATTTATATGCACACTTTCAATTATCAAACAATCACATCTTTTATATATTATATTTAACATTTTCATTTTGTACACCTATCAACTTTTAAATATAACCATGAGTTTACAGTGCAAAAGGTCTCATGGTATAACTAGTCAGCCCATACCAGTTCATGTTATACACATCAATACTTGTCGTTAACTTACATTGCTATTATACATACACACATATCTTACAATTCTACTACTAGGTCAATACCTATATCTACTATTCCCTAACTCTTATACACATATTTCATATTTCACATTTCATATTTCTCTCCTTCACAGAACCATATTCTCTCTATCATTATTATGATATTCTAAAGCAGTACCACTCCTAGTGACTCCTCAAATAACACGTGTAGTAGATCTCAAACTCGCAGGAATAAACTGAACTCTAGTAAGGCAATTCTCAGTAGTATGACCCTTTGTCCCACAGGCCATACACAAATATGGTGTAGGTCAAAAAGCCCATCTAGATCCTCGCTCCATAACTGTACACCACCTCTCATACTGTCGTCTTAACCACAACATATCTCTCTGAACTTCATGATATCTCCTCCATAATGCTAAAATTTACCTTCTTAAATCAACATTTGCTTCCCTATATATAACATGTTCTTCTTCCAATTGTGTTACTCTTAATCTCAAATCTATGGCCCACTGAGGTTCTGCTTCTATAGAATCCATAAAATAATCTCGCTCCCTTGAACTAGAGTGAGTGTCAGACATATTCCTATCAAGCGGCCATCTCCTCTTTGGCGGCATCTACAAATCATCATATACATAATACAGTATCAATACTTATAATAGCTTTACGATCATAATTAATTCCCATTGATATCAGTATTCCCATAACAATCCATTAAAAATACTCAGAATTTCATTTACATCGATACGTGGTAAACACATAAATGTTTATAATTTATCCTTGATTTTATTTATTTATTTATTTTTTAAAATAGTAACAGGCCCAATCACACGCTCGTGTCACTGACCGTGTGACAAAATAATTCATCCAGTATAATCACACGCCTAGTAATATGCCCGTATCACTAACCATGTGATAAAATAATTCATCCACTGTAATCATACGCCCAGTAATACGCCCGTATCACTGACCGTATGACAAAATAATTCATCTAGTGTAATCATATGCCCAGTAATACGCTCGTATCACTGACCGTATGACAAAATAATTCATCTAGTATAATCACACGCCCAATAATACACCAGTATCACTGACCGTGTGACAAATCTGGTAGGATATTCAAACAAAATCCCAACCAATCTTTTACATAGATACGCATATCTATAGTCATATGCCCAGTGATACGGGCGTATCACTGACCGTATGACAAAATAATTCATCCAGTATAATCACACGCCCAATAATACACCCGTATCACTGACCGTGTGACAAATCTAGTAGGATATTCAAACAAAATCCCAACCAATCTTTTACATAGATACGCAGATCTATCTTAATGATAACTCAAAGACAAAATAAAGTCCTATGCCCTATGGTACTTCAACTGAATACACTATTATAGTCTATATTAGACTAAATTTATGCTCTGATACCACTCTGTCACATTCTGCTTTCGGAGGTGCAACGATCCTAGGGCTTAGGGAGACTTAAAGTCACCGAAACCCATAGAATTCAATATAAAATACTATAATCAATTACTCATTACCCAAAATCGTAACCAGCGGTTCCATACAATATTCGTATACAAAACATTTATAATCACATTATTATACATATTAGTTATTACAATATGCATTATATATACAATCCCGAGTTTAACACTTTCCTTAATTATACAATTTTACTTTAGCACCATGGAGCTCTATTAACCAATGAAAAGACAAAATGATCATGAAACACATTATACAAGATATTTTCCAAGCGAAGTACTGGAACTTAGATATTACCTTGCAGACTTCTCTAAAGCCCCTGAAAAAAAATAAATACTAAAGAATGAGATAAGCTCAGTGAGTAAGTAATAATATCATATAAAAGATAATACTAGAATAATTTGGTTTTGGTAGAGCAATAGAAAGAATTCAATAGAGAATATTTAAGACCATTTACGGTAACAATTTAGAATGGTTTCAGTATATAGTATATATATATATTCTTTTAGCAGAAATCAGTAATTTGGAGACGGAGTGTCCCCAGTGAGTTGAGAGTATCGGCCTAAGCCTTGCTCTCCAATAATAACAGTAAACAGTAACATAAGACTGATCAGGTCTTATGGCTAGGATCACCCTTCCCAGCTAGGGTTCTGATACGCTCGTCCTATCCGCAGGTATACCATGTGCACAAAGTCTGATGTAAACCCACATCAAAAGGATATTTCTGCTTTACAATAAGAATAAGGTTTACAATATAAGATCAATTTCAACATATAAACAGTTGATAAAATCAGTAACAATGTAATGATCAATATTGTCAAATTCATTTCGAGCAAATGACCCTTTATCAATCAATAAGAAAGTTGAATATTCTTTATGGAAATTGAAAACATTCATGGTCTCAATCAAGAATATTATATACAACATTATATTATTAAATATTCACCATGTACTCCTTAGCTCCAAATACTAACACAAACAGTAAGGTTGTTCACCACCGTCCGGAGAACTCAATTTCCCTTTTCCTTTATTCTTTGATTCTACATTTCACATATAAATTTTCCATTACTTTGGAACAATCATTTTCAATAATAATCTATTCTCTTTTGCATTGTTTATACATTAATCTATATCATCAATTTATCTTACCGATTTCATTCAATTCCATTTATATATAAAACCCTTAATTCATCCAATTCCATGAATTTGAAATTTTTCCATACTTTAACAAATCTCCAAATTGATTTAAGAATTATCTAATTGACATCTAAAGACGTCCATTTCATCATTAAAATTTACAAAATCAACATCAATTTCTCTTCTTCCTCACTAGGCCAAACCTAGTGTTCATTCATTCTAACTTCCAATTCTAACCATTTTCTTTCAATTTTCATCAATTCCTATATCTTATCAACTCAA
>CATKHJ010300631.1:0-37859 GCA_949750685.1 Vernicia montana
ATTGTATTGTTCCGAAAATTTCGGGACAATACAATTTGGGGATCGGATATTTCGATTCCGGTCCAATCAAATCCAATGCAATATGGAGATTCGGAGATCTTGAAAAAAAAAAGAAACAAAAATATGTAATTTGTTAATTTATATGAATAAAAACAATCAAAATCCATAATTTATCAATTATTTTAAATAAGAAAAAATATAATTACTATATAAATATAATTATATTAATATTTTACTTAATTCAAATAATTTTAATCTTGATTTACTACTTAAAACTAATAAATAATTTCTTATAAATTATAATCACTTTCTAACTTTTTATACAAACTATTAGCCTATTACAAATAATTTTCTTATTGATAATGTATTCCAGAAATATTAATTAATAAAAAAAATATTTTTAAAAATTAGAGTATCAGATACTAATAAAATTTTAATATAAAACTTTATTAGTATGTCACATAAATATAATTACAATTAAAATAACAATATTATTAGACTTATATACTAATATATCATATTTTTTTATTATTACTCATTGATTAATCATAACATATATTAAAAGTTTTTTTTTAAAAACATATATGTAGTGATTTTAAAATATTTAATTGTAATATGTGGTTATATTTTAGTATTATTAAAACTTAATCCATATTATATTACTAATTTTTCATTAATACAAATTTAATGAACCTAATATTTAAGTAAATTATATAAATATCAATAGTTATATTAAATTGAATTGAAATATATACATTTATAATTATAGGTTTATAATTTATCTAAATTTTCTTTTGATATAATTTAATAATTGGTATAATATCATGTATAATCTTATATTTTTTGTATTATCTATACATTATTCAATTACCACTACTTATATATTATAAATGAAAAACTAAAAAATTTCAATTATTTCGGTTCAATTCAATTCGGTACAGTTCGATTCAATTAGATCTAGTTTTCGGTCCAGATATATGTTAATATTCAGAACCGTACCAAAACATTTCACTCGGTCCAGTTCGGTTCGAAGAAAGTCAAAAAATCAACTGTTTGGTCTAATTCTGAATATTTTTAATCCGGTTATTCGATTCAATTCAAAATTTTTAATATCCGTACTCACCCTAGTTTTTGGGAATTCCTTAGAATTGGACCCATATGTGCAGAGGACACTCTGCAGATGCAAGGGGACCCTTTCTAATTTTGTCTCCACTTCTGTCATTACTCTTATTCATTAATTTTTTTTTTTTTTTTTAACACAAACAATAAACCTTACAAGTTATAAACCATTTTAATGATTTTAAAAAAATATATATATATGGTATAACTAGGGTGTTTTCTATGATTACTTTTTTTAACAAAGTAAATTTACTTTGTTTTATTGACTATTACGAAAAAAATGTCAAAAATTATAATTTTCATATATTTTTTTGTAAATTAAACTATTTTTTCGTAATTTTTATTGATTGTGAAAAAAAATTTAATTTTACGAAAATATAATTTATTTTGTGCAAAATAATAACTTTATGAAAAAGTTCCTAAATTAACAAAAAAGAAAAATAATTTCATAATTATGAAAAAAATAGTTCTCTTACAAAAAAATCACAATTTTCTTATATTTGTTAGCAATTCTTCTTAGTTGCAAAAAAATTTTAATTTTACGAAAATATGATTTATTTTGTGTAAAATAATAACTTTACGAAAAATTCATAAATTAATAAAAAAGAAAAGTAATTTCGTAATTAAGAAAAAAATAGTTCTCTTACGAAAAATTACAATTGTCTTATATTTTTTCATAAATAAAACTATTTTTTCGTAATTCTTCTTAATCGCAAAAAAAATTAATTTTATAAAAATATGACTTATTTTGTACAAAATAATAACTTTAAAAATAAATTCATAAATTAACGAAAAAAAATAATTTCATTAATTTTATTAATTTCATAAAGTTAATTTCATTTATTTCTTAAAGTTAATTAATGAAATTATTCTATTAATTTCATAAAGTTAATTAATGAAATTAATTTTTTTATTAATTTAGAAATTTTTTCGCAAAGTTATTATTTTGTACAAAATAAGTTATATTTTTGTAAAATTAAAATTTTTTTCGCAACTAAAAAGAATTACGAAAAAATAATTTAATTTATGAAAAATATAAGAAAATTGTGATTTTTCTTAAAAAATGATTTTTTTTATAAAATAAAATAAAATAAATTTATTTTATTAAAAACAAAATAACCATAGAAAATACTTCTAGTAAAAACAAAGTAATCATAGAAAATACTTCTAACTAGTTCACTTTTTTATTCTAAAGGAAATATTCAATTTGGGGTCTTATTTTTTGTCAAAAATTAAATTGAGAAGCTGAATTGATTTTTGGTTCAATTAAGAGTTTCAACCTTTTAATCTGGTTCAACTTGAAGTCTCTCCGTCAATTCACACTAATAAAAATTAAAAAATTTAGTAAAGTTGAATTGTGAAACCTACTTTATATTTTTAAATAATAAAAAAATATTAAAATTATAAACTTAAAAATTAAAAAAATAAAATTGAACTCTAACCAAAATTTTTAACTTCTATTAGAAATGAGCTCTTCCAAATTTATACAAAATTATCAAGATACAATAAAATAGTATTACAATTTAATTTTTATGTATTTAATTTTTTATTTAAAAAATATTAGGATAATTAATAGAATAATTTAAGAATAAAAAGCCCAAAAGCTTTTGACTTTTTATTTATTTATTCTTTTCAATGATAATAAATAAAAAAAAAAAAAAAAAAACTTACAGCGAAGAAGAGAAAAAAAAAAAAAAAAGTAAACAATAAATGAAGTAAAATATTAGAAGCTAATTTTTTTTTTTTTTTTGCCCAAATAGAAGCTAATTCATTAATATTAGAAGCTAATTCATTAATTCATAAATTCATTGCAGTAATAATTATTTAATTAAAATAAATAATAACTTTATATTTATATTTTTTTTAACTTTTTAAAAATAATAATTTTGATTTCACACTAAAGATAAACTTTAAATTAATTTTATCTATCGAATTCTCTACAATTGAAAACAAAAAATATTATTCATTCTGGTTTTATCACTATATAATTAACAAGTGGCTATGGTAGGCCATGAATGAGTGGATTTAAATTATTTGGTAAAAAAAAAAAGAGTGGATTTAAATTTGTACGAATAACACTAAATATCAAAATAGCTAGTACGTTGTCTGAAAAAAAACTTTTGACGGATGGTGACAAGTGAACCACCATTGAATCATTATTATTATTATTTTTCTCCCAATTAAATACTCATTTATTATTAGAGCATTAAGCCCAATAAAATACACAATATATTTTTAGTAAATGCGCAATTCAAAATACAAATTAAAATACTCATTGAATGGGTTTGAACAAAATGCTTAAAGTCCAAATAACTAGCTCAATGGTCAACATACAAGGAAAATTTTTCAAAATGACCTTGGCGTACCTCTCCTTTCTAAGGACATTTACTATCTCTGTAGATAATCACTCTGTCACTGGTGACCAAACCTAAGGGAAAAAATAAGAGTACATCAAGTCTAAGACTTAGACAAAGCGATAAATCATGTATTGAGCAAATCTAAAAATACCTCATTTATGAACAATCACAAAGAAATTGAGCTAAAAGAGATCTAGATCCATTGGTTCTGGCCAGATTTGTGACCACCG
The DNA here is from genome assembly GCA_949750685.1 of Vernicia montana. Lineage (NCBI taxonomy): Eukaryota > Viridiplantae > Streptophyta > Magnoliopsida > Malpighiales > Euphorbiaceae > Vernicia > Vernicia montana. The sequence goes on from CATKHJ010300631.1 coordinate 3,707, forward strand.
ACTCTTCCTAGCACCAGAGCAACCCAACCCAACTAAAATCTATGAAACTCTTCCGCTCTGAAAGCCTTCTTCAATCTTCATCCCACAGATTATCAGACATAAGAGTATTGGGTTTTGAATAAGTTAAGGAGATCAACCTGACCTAACCCTAAACCTAGCCATCATAAAAAGCTATAGAGCCACCACAAAAGACATTACAACCACTGAATCAAACACCAAAACAACCGTAATCAATGGTAGAGCAAAATGATCCTAGAGTTTTAGATGTGAATTTATTAGCAGATAAAGAGATAAAAAAAAAAAAAAAAAAGGGAAATCATAAGAAAAACAAAGATAAAAGGATACTTCCACCGGTGGTGGAAGCCACTGGAGCTTTCCCAAAAAAAAAAACCCAAGATTAAGAGATAGAAGGAGAGAAACAAAGACAGAGAGATAGAGAGAAACAAAAAATGAGGTTGAAAAAATTGAATCATTATTCATTCTCCTCCCTCTACCCATTATTAATGTCAATACATCTTTTTCCTTATTTTTTTTTATTATTTTTGTGTAATATCTTTAGCTCTTTTTATAGTGTACTTTTATTTATAAATAAATTTAAATTTATAATCATTAGATTGCTCATTTTTAATTTTAATCATTAAATTAAACTCATTTATAACCGTTAGATGAGACTTAAAATTAAAAATACACAATATGATAATTATAAATTCAGATTTATTTATAAATCATGGCACCAGAGAAGAATTTCTTTAAGCTCACTCATATCTTTATCTTTATAAGTTACAACTCAATATAGTTAAAAAATAAATATGAAAATCGAACATGTAATCTATCATCATCTCAACTTAATTTTGATCTTATTATTAAATCAAAATCTCATTAACTAATAAGAATTATACCTCAAGTTATATATTATTTACAGCTAAATTTAAGTTATTTAATTTAATTAATTATAAATTATGTAAAAAGTTAATTAAATTATTTATGTACCAAATAAAGACAATTAAAAAGTATTTCAAAAAAAAAAAATATATATATATATATATATATATATATAATCAAATATGGTCATGCATTATTGAATACCAATGTATTAAAAAACAAACAAACATATCGAGAAGTGAGGGAAATATAATGAGGAGGAAAACAAACACGTAGAAGAACAACTTCTTTTCTATAAATTTTTGTTCTTTTTTGGTTGTATATATTGTTCTTGAAATTTTAGTACAATAGATTCACTGTTCAATAAAATTCAAACATTGTGCTGTTGGTTTTCTTTTTTTGAAAAATGAAAAATATAATATGAAAACTCAGGTTTTTCTAATAAGTTTTAGTTTTATTGGTTAACATATAATAAAGATCGACTGAAACTAATGAAGTGATAACAAATAAATTTTAATTTAATAATATTAAAATCGCACAGTAAAAGTTTCAACTGTAATCTAAATTTAATTAATTATCACGAGAAGATTCAATTGCAAGATATTATGGCAGACGGGTAGATTTTCTTGTTTTCAAGCACGACCACCTTATTCTATTAGGCACTTGCGTTACAAAATATAAAGGCAGTAAATCAGTGTTGGTAAAATCGGATCGAATCGGTTAGTTAGATCAGTTAAATTGAGAATTAGTCACTAATCTGATTTTTAAGTTATAAAAAATCAAAAAATATTGAACTAGAAAAAATTAGTCCGAACCTGAAAAAACCGATGAATTGATCGGACCAAAATTTATAAAACGACGCCGATTTAAATTTAATAAAATTAAAAAAAAAAAAAAAGAGAGAGAAAATAACAGGAATTAAATAGAACCGGTCAGACCGCGAACCGACAAAAAAACCGATTCAGTCTCCAGTTCGATTTTAACAACATTGCAGTAAATTACACCTTATAGTACGTTTGGTTTAAAAATACATAATTCTTAAAATTAATTTTAATTTTAGGCTAAATTAATCATGGATTTAGTTAGAGAGTTACTTATAATAAACTTTATTTTGAACAAATATTTTAATTCATAATATAAGCTAGACAATTAAGAAATAAATTAAAAAATTAACGCTATTTTTGAGAAATAAAATAAAAAATCAAGGTTATTTTAGGAATTAAAATTTTATAAATCATGAGATTAATAATCCTATTAAAGATAGCTTGCTAAAGATATAAGGATTATGTTTTAGATAAGACTGATTCCATGATTTAGCTAAAATTTTGGAATTATTAAATCCAACCCATATCATATATATCAAATATAATATTATTTATTAATACTATAATTTAGTTAAGCGGTCCTATGAACCAAATGGACCGTTAGTCTTTTTATTTTGTTCTTTTTAACTTGGAAATTATTTTAATTTCAATCTAACTCTAATTTCAACAGTTTAATTACTAAATACTCTATATTATTTTGCAACAGCTGATCGCTGACCATTAACCGGTCACAGTTAACTACCACTACTAAGCCAAACAGCCCTTAAAATTTTTAAATTGAACATTTCATTGATGAAGAGAACCAGATACAAGAGATGCTGCACTATTGAGCTAGTCATTTGGTGGCAAGTGCATCTCCTAGGATGAAGATATTTAAATGTCTAACTTGTAATACACAGTTTTTTTTTTTTTTTTTTTTTAGGATTATGTAATGCAAATGGTTAAAAATACAATTTCCACATTATATCGAATCAACATATTCATCCTACAATAAAATTTTCTTTTTAAGTCTGTACTAGAGATTCTCGAATCAATTTATGTCTACTTAAATTAGATTTTTTTTAATGAGTCTAAAAAATACACCTTCACATTTTATTTACATTCAAAAATTACCTGTGTTAACTGTGCCAACTCGTAGGGTCAGACAAAATTCGAATAGTTTTGTATCTGCAATCACATTTAAAGGATAGTGACATGTTAAGGACCAAATAATGATTTTGCTCCCTACAGGACTACAGCAATTAATATGGTAACCATTAATAAACCCTTTGTGAAAACTCTCCACTCCAGGTATGCTTGCTACTTCTCTTCTTTCTATGCGACTCTTCTTAAATTCTTATTCTTTTTGAGGACCAGCTCAAAGACGAGCATATCAAAATTCATAGGGGGAAAATAAATAATACATCAAACCTAGAAAATTTAAGACATGGAAGATGACAGATCCTTTTTGAAAGTAGACAGTCCACCTGTGCAAAACAAGAGAGGGAAGAAAATATATATACGTATACTGTATATATATATAGCATATCCAAAATCCAGTCCACTTGAAGCTTGGTGCCAAATAACATAACTAAATTAAAAAGTTAAATAAATAAATTAGTTGAAGGGAAAGTGAGAACTTTGACCTAACTATTGAACTAAATAGAAACTCTTTTATACACACAACGTACAACTCCTCCATTAAAAAAAAAAAAAAGTCTAGTACATGTCGAGTTTGTGAAGGACAGCCAGTGCAGTGTTTCAAAAGAAATACTTAAGAAAAATTCAAGCAAACTTTACCCTCTAGTATCAGAATTAGTCAAAATTCATTTCATATAGAATTCGAGTACTTTGAATATAACGAAAAAATATCTAAGAACTAGAAAATAGAGTAGAATGAAACTTTACAATTTCATTAAACATCAAGTTCGAGTTGTTATCGACTATCACCCTAGATTACAAGCTCAACTTAAAACTATGATACAAAGGTGAAAAAATGTTGTATGGAGAAGAATGATTATCATGTCAGTCCTTAAGCAGTTAGATTACCTCTTCACTGTTGCATTTCTGAGGCTTGATTCATTAATAGTTCGGTTAGCAACATACAACAGAAAAATTTCTGTCAATCACGTTGTATGAGGGGACAGGAGAAATATTCAATTTCATCTGCACAAGGGAAGAACAGACCAGAGCACAATATATATGTACAGAGCTCACGAGTCATGAGGTCCTTGAACAATTAGTGTAATCCGCTGTTTACCACTGTCTGATCGGAAGGTTTCTCCTTTAAATCCAATCTGAAGTAAAAAAGAAAAAAAAAAAAAAAAAAACATCCAGGATAACTTTAAGACAAAAGCTAGTAACACTTATTACCAAAAATGATCTAATATGATAAAAGAAAAAAAAAAGTTCTGAAATCAGTGCTTACTTCAACAGAACTGTCAGGAGGGAACCACCGTAACAGCACCCCAAGATGTGCCACAGCCGGAATTAATTTGAAAAGCAGAGGAGTCGTTACCTGTAAGAAGCATCTGTAAGTAAGCACCTGAGAAATAAGTAAAATTCTGCAAAACCATCAGTTGAATCACACCAATAAATCAGACCGATGGTAGACATAGTTCTTATTCCTCAATTATTTTTCTCTTTGCAACTTAATTACTAATACCACTGCTACTTGTTCAAAATTAACAAGAAAAATAATTTACACTCTTGTTAAAACAGGCATGGCTGTCGGAGAAAATATGCACAGTTTTTAAGTTATTGCTATTACTATCAAATCAAGTGTAAGATGCATAGCCAACTTGCAGCAGATGCACAAAATTCCCCACTTGTCCAAATGTTACCTTTCATTTCACGCTAAAATAAATTACTCTCCAGCTCAATAGTGAGATGAAATTATAGCCATGCAATGCCTGTGCCTATGTGGCTTATTGCAGGTACTTTTACAGGAGTAACAGGATATCAATGGAGTAGCCTGGCCCAGAGCTTGTATCTTTTAGGCTGTTATTTTTTTTGTTTATGGGTGCACAGCCCCCTTTTGTAACCAAAAAACAAACATCTACATTTGTTTCTACAGAAACTTGTCAGATCAGTGTCCACAATATATCAAATCAGTCCCCTGTGCACAGCTATGAACACAGAAAAACTAAGCATCCAAAACAATAGTAATTTGAATCTCATTTTTCATTTCATTTCCAGGAGAAATTCAAAAATTCTAAGTTGAGAAAAGAGGTAAAGGATTAGAAATTCACTATCTTCCAAGGAAAAACAAAACTAATGAAAAGATGTAATCAAATTCTCCAAGAACTTCCATCAGAAACGTGATATAGCTTTTTACTACAAACAATCAACAAAATGACTAGGGTGCATGAAACCCCAATGTGAAACACAGGGCAACAAAAAAACGCTTAAAGTCTATCAAAGTAACATCAAAGTATTGTCATACCAGGCTAAGAGCTGTTGTCCCAAGAAGAAGTAGGTAAAGCTTCCCCTGAAAATAGTCAAAACATTAGCTCTACACTGTAGCTCAATATTTCCACTCTCCCTCTGAAGGTTAGGATTGGAAAGATTTTTCTTACGAAAAAACAAATGCCATTGACCATTGTGATTAATAGATGATGTATCCAACAAACACGTCTGATAACCTAAAAGGCTGTTTGGCATCAATTTTGTTATTGGTTTTTTATTGTTTTTATCCAATAATAAAAATTTGTTTCTTGAAAAATGGGTTGATGAAACAAGCAAAAACCACTTTTTGTGGTTTTTCTTTATTGTGATAACTTGTTTTTCTCTTTTAAGACATCAAATAGCAAAAATAAATATGTTTTAATAACAATTTTTCCTTTGAAATTGGACAACAAAAACAAAAACAGAATTGATACCGAACAGACCCTAAACTTTTCATTTCTTGTAACAAGGGAGTTTTTCTTGATCATTGTTACAATGGACTGCAACAGTAGCACTAACCTCAACTAGATGAAGATTAGAAGCCCGACTGAGAAGAACAAAGGCAAACTCCCCTATTTGTGCCAGAGACATTCCAACCTACAGAATAAAGATCACTTAAATACATGCTCCCAACCGCTGAATCTCAAATTAAAGGAAGAAGAATAAGAAATACAACAATTAAGCCGTCAAACAAAATCTTACAAGCAGTGCAGACTTGTTGTTATAACCAAACCCTTTCACAACTATAGTGATTATGGTTGTCTTTATGATAATGACTAGTATAACAGATGCTAGCAATATATCAACATGGTTCCAGAGAAAATGAACGTTGATCAGCATCCCAATGCTGGCAAGGAAGAGAGCAGCAAAAAAATTCCGAATAGGTTCTATCTGCACAATAAACAAAGCTTTCACGTTCAGGAGGGTATAGAGATGTATTATGGACCTTTAACATCATATAAAAAACCTCAACAAGCTAAGAAACAAATCAATTGGTGCAAAGATGAACCATGACTATATTACATATAAATAACTTGCATGCAACAATCATTTAAGTGTAGTATAGCTATCACATGTTCCACACAAAATTGGATTATATTAGTATTAAGGAAAATACTAATCAACAGAATTAAGTTGTCAAGAGAAGGAAGAGAGAGGCAGGGCCAGAATAATATCATTTAGATATAAAACTTTATTCTGTATTGACCAAAAGACTGATGGCCTACAGTTCAAATAAAAGAAACATGTATGTATTTACTAGAGCACTTATTTCATCCAAACAAATCAACGAATGAGCTGACAATTAAAAAAAAAAAAAAAAGAAAATCTAATTGAATCTGATTGTTTCATGTGAAATAGATTGATTGGCTAAAAAACTGGCAGCGTCTGTCTTTTGCCAATAATGAGAACTCAAAAACACTTGCCTCTTTTACTGTCACAAGATAGTCCCCTAGGCACATCAGTCACATAATCTCATATCCATCCAGCAGATGAATATTAATAAGACACCAGTTCTTTTGCTATATACTCAAGGTAAAAAATTTTCAACATATACTTCTTGTGCAATCGCACACATACATTTGATAAAATTAAACGATGGAGAAGAAAGAACTTCTGTTATACCGTGGTCCACACAATCGTCAAAGCTGTCATGTTGCATCCATAAAACTACTAGTATATACCTCTACAATTTCCAATAACAATTCAGCACATATCTATAGCCTTACTTGTTCTAGAGTATGTTGAGCAAGGTCAGTTGTTGATATCATCACCCCAGCAGCAAATGAACCCAATTCTAAACTTAGGCCCAGCTTATCACTACACTGAATACCAAAAATTAGATATGAGTGCCACTTAATATGCAGCCTGAAGGAGATTGCGAGTAAGCCAGCTTGAATTATATCTCAGCCCTTTACCGTGCAAAATGAATCCAAGGTGAATGTAAAGAAGTCTTTGATGATACTCTTTTATTAAAGCAATATGTCAAATGCCAGTATTAAATAACCATGATACCAAAATGGAAGATAGTAAGTATATATGGAAGTATTCATGTAAATAAGTAAATGCCAGAGTTCCAATCAAGAATAAATAAATGGAACAAACCCAGGCTATAAGCAAGCAGAATGCTACTGATGCCAATTGATAGAGCTCATTCGTCTGCACAAATTAAATTATGGTCATATAAGTATGAAATGTGGCTTAAACTCAGATATCCATTCCCAAATTTATATGCCAAAAGACATTTAGGTTTATTTAAACTAAACAAATATGTACCTGTGATGACAGGCTCATCATCAATTTAAGAAACCAAGGAACACAAGTACGAGATAATATTGACAAAACAACCAAAAATGCAATCAACACTACCAACCTGATTAAGAAAAGAGAAAGTACATTAAAATGGATAAATCATAAATGACTTCAATGCTCACACATCTTCAATGGAAACTATAAATAGTAACTTATGTGATGCAGCTACTTACCTAAATCTCTGGGGAAGTTAGCAAGAGTACCCATTATTTTTACATTTAGAAGTGTGTGACAGCTTACTTTGGCTTCAGCCTAAGAATAACTGTTCCCAATTTATATCCCTCCCATACCCACCACTTTCTGTCTCTCTCCCTCCCTCCCTCCTAGTATATCAGGAAGTTTCAAATCGGGTGGTTGTGGTGTTTACTAATGAGAGCTCACTGGTGGCGAGGCTTGTTAAGCACACACCTTTCTAACGGCTTGGCCCTTGTGCCAGGAAGAAGGCACATGCCTAAGCCATAAAGTGTGCACCTACTGAAGGTCGCCCCCGCCTTAGCCTGGTAGAGGTGTGCCTTTAACAACTATGGACTGAGCTACAGAACATTGCAAAATTGGATGATGATAGGATTCCATCCATCATTATTGGACAATTTTTTGCAAAGGATTCACCACACTCAAAAAGCATAAGGGGGAGAGGGCGAAAGGAATGAAGAAGAAAGTAGAAGAGAGTTCTTGATTCTTTAAAAGCTTGAAAAATCAATTTCCTCATTCAAATGGGTAAATACAGAAACATGAAAGGTTATTTATATCTACCAAAAATAGACACATTGCTTACTTGCCCAAAGAGTAGGTAATTTAGCAGATCGTATTCAAATATTTGATGATTCTAGGCAACAGCAGTTTCCACTAATAAGAAGAAAATCCTCCCTTGGACATTTAGTCCATTGTGAAGTTTTTTACTCACAATTTAGTCATGGACATTACTCCTTGAAGAACACCAGATGTTCCACCAAGAACAGGAAGCAAAGCAAACAGCAAACCAACAGCACAGTCCTGGTTGGCCAAACAATTTCTCAAGATTCAACAGTAGTTAAAGGAGAAAAACCTATCGATTGACAACCTCAGTACCAGAAAGTTGTAGTAACATATTATTGAGTGAATTCAAGATAGCATGATGAGTGCAAGGAAAAGGAACCAAATACCTGCAGAATAAGGGTGCCAATGGTGACTTGACCATGAAGAGCATTAGTAGAATTCTTTTCCATCAAAAACTTCAAAACCTGGGCCAAAACAAGCACGTTAAGGTCCTTAATAATCACGGCATTAAACAACAAAGCCAATAAATATGTGTGTGCATGCAGCATGTGTGTGTGTGTGTGTGTGTGTGTGTATATATATATATATATAGAGAGAGAGAGAGAGAGAGTCCACATGGCACATCAAGAGAATGTTTTACCACTGCTGTTGAAGACATCGACAGGAATGCACCAACAAATACACCTTCCGAAGGCTTACCACCACATAACTGCAAACAGCATCCAATCAGAACAGCAGCATTTAGAATTAAAAACTTTGCATAATATATCCTAAACATGCATCAAAACCAGTGGTTCAACATCTCTACTTAAGGTGCAACATAATGACATTGATGCTTGCAAACTACAAACTAAGAGTAAGGTTTAAGGCCAATGGGATAAAATATTTACTTCCGAACATTGCAACAGAACAAAAGCATATATTAGTAACTATCATGCAATATTTGAGATTTGATCCCATTATCACAATGTTATGGTCCCAAGTTTGGATCTAGTTATGGGGGTATGTGGTTGATTATAGAAATAGAATTAGGGCTCGTCAAGAGAGAACCCTACGATCTCTTAGAGCTCGTTAAGAGAGAACTCTACAATCTCTGAGTTTTAGGAACTCAAAACCTTGTTTAAATTTCTGTTTAATTCGTTTATTACATCACAACCTTTTAAATACAGAAATATAATAACAAATACTAGATAACTACCCACTACAATAACTTTCCACTACAATAAAGAAACTTATTTAATAACTACCCACTAATAGAAACTATTTCCATATTCTTATCTACACACATGGGAAAAACAGAAAATAAAACACTAAACAAAACTACTGAAAATATATCTATAGCTATTGAATTTAGCTCCTTAACAGTTTACCTATTTGATTGTTTTATGTTTTAACTGCAGAATGTGCAACTTGCAAAAGTTGCTCTTAGGCCTGGTGCTGGTGACATGGTCAATGGGATTCTGCGGAAGTTAGTGTTGCTTAAGGTGTGCCATCTTTTATAACTGATCCCACTAAACTGAAATGAGATTGCACTTTCTCTTCATATGGAGTAAATCAAGTGATGAGGTTCAAGATTATATCAATTAATGGCCTTTTGTTATTGCAGGAAAGTAACTCCCTTCCTCTTCCCAAATTGGAAGGTGATGATCGCACACAAGCACGGGCTCTTGCAACTCTTTATTCTCACCCTGTGGTGAGTTTGTAGTTGCTACCATTGGATATAATACAACATTAACAACTTACTTGATAATTTGTAAGACAATCTGAAATAGCCACAATGATTGTTGATTAAGTAGAAACAATCCACTTTATCTGTGGGCCTATCATCAAAAGAGATGCTTTACCAGCATAATATTGCCTCAGAAATCAATTTAGTGAGATGTTTGTGAATTTGAGTGAAAATTCAGGAAATTTTTTTTCTAGAATGTATAAAGAATTGGAAGTTGAGAATCATCTACAGACATTTGTACTATAAGCTCAAGTTTTGAGAACTTAATTTATGCTCAGGCAAGTTACGAAGTTCCATCTGAACATGAAGCTAAAATTAGGTTTAAAAATCCTGGTTCCTGTACACAAGTTCTATGCTAGGGCCTAGGAGTCCAAATTTTGCTAGACTCTCATCTGTATAATATCCCATGTTTTATACATTAGGACTGGATCTGCTGACAGTCAACTTAACTTTCATATGCTGCATTGGACTTGACCAAGGGCCAGTTCGGAACCAGCACGGGTCAAACCCAGGACTGGACTGGTTAAACCTTGTTAAGGAAGGGCCGATCAAGGGTCCATTCCTCAATGAACCGGAAAAAACAAAAAAAAATTATTGTTTATTTTTTTTTAATTTTAAGTCTTCTATAAATAACTTCTAATTCATAATTCATTCCATTATCTCAAATTTCTACATTCTCTCAAATCTCTCAAATTTTCTTCAATTATTATTTCATCATAAATTTAATTCTCAATTTATATTCTTTTATTACCATTCTAATTTCCTTTAATTCCTTAATTAATTTCTTTAATTAATTCCTTAATTAATTTCTATATCAATTAATTCATAAGCTACCATTATCATTTTTTTATTTTTCCAAATTTCTCATTTTTTTTTTTAACTTGGGTTATCTATTAAAAAAAAAAAGGGTTCGAACTGGCCCGAACCCTTAAACCGGCCCTGAACCAGGACCAGCCAGGGCTGGTTCTGGCCCGTGGTCAAGCCTATGCTACGTCAACAACTTGGGAAGAAGCATCCTGCTTGATATGCATTTATGATATGGAATATTATGCTAATCTCCTAGATTGAAAGGACGTGTGCTTTTTCATGCTTATGTGTGCCCCTAATATTTTTCTTAAAATGTTATAGTGGATGGTAAGGCGCTGGACAAAGTATCTTGGGCAAGAAGGAGCAATTAGGTTAATGATGTGGAACAACAGTAACCCCAGTTTCAGTCTGAGGTTTTCAGCTAAAATTTCCCCTTTTTTCATTAAAAAAAAAAATCATCTCACATGGTTCTCATAGCTTCCTCTTTCAACACTGACCTCAGGGCAAACAGCGGGAAAGGAGTGACAAGAGATGACCTTGTGATGCGGCTGAATTCGTTGAAGGTGCTTGGCATATGTATATGCATGCATACACAATATTTAATGCCCTGAAGATGTCCCATGGAGTCCTAGAAGTTTTCTTTGGCAATTGTTCTAGTGGAGTTGCTTTTTCTCACAAATTTGGAGTATAATATCGTACTTAAAAAATCTCAAACAACAAACACATGCATGCATAGATGCAGACCTTTAAGAAATATTTCCTGTTTTGTCTGTGGCTTTCTGCTGGATAATTTTTTTAGCCATTGATTTTTTGTTCTTGAGTGCCAGGTTCCTCATGAGCTTTCTTTGCATTTGGATCACTTTGTCCACGTCAAAACAGGACTGCAGGTATTTTATCAGATTCTGAGTCATAGTCATCTTTGCCACAGAACAGTAAAATCATCTACTTTGTTCTCTGTGCTTGCTGATGTATGCTAAAGTTGTTCTCTCTAGGAGCTAGTTGGTAGACATCATTTCTGTATAAGACAAGTGGAAATACAGAAAGAACTTAAATTATTAGCCTTGGAGGATACTTTAGAATCACAGTTCATTATTGTGTAACAATGAAAAGTAAAACTATTATTGCAGCTTTTGCTTAGTTGTGTGCTATACTTTTGTAGTTTTCCAAAATCTTTATGCACACTCAAGACATGTATACATGCACAGTGATGCCGACATGCACACAAATGCCCTTTATGTTAAAGTTGGCCTAGTTGCAAGGATTCTAAAGAAAGAGAACCGCAATGATGCACCTGTAGCTATTAATATTAACTTTCTGTGTTGCTTTGTGGTGCTGTTCAGGGTCCTGATAACTTGCTTTTCCTATTTTCAGATTGTCATACAAGATGGATTGCTGAAACAAGGTCTATGTTCAGTTCAGGATGAGAGCGCAGGTTGATGTTGTCCCCCTTTCATATAATCCTTGACCAGATAGGAAAAAAATCTTGAAACCTTAGTATTGGAGGATGGCAGGATAAAATAATCAGAAATCTTAAGCATTTATGTTTTTCTGCTTGTTAGGCTTGACCTATGGCAGTGTGGCCTAAATCAATTTATGATGATCTCATCAAGTCTAAAATGAAATTTTGATTGCAACTTCATAAACTTCCTGCCCCTGCATAAAAAAATAAAGGAGGAAAAATAAAAAGGGGTGGGGCACAAAGGAAAAAAGAAGCATCAGTATTCACCTGCTTATATCACTACTACAGAGTACAGAGTGATGAAAACTTGGAGATCTGGCCTTTTCTTTTCCTCAAATATTTTGACACAAGTTCATTGCAGGTTTGGTAGTTTCTGTTGTGAATCCTGAACCTGGTGACAGCATTGTTGATTGTTGTGCTGCTCCTGGAGGAAAGACGCTTTACATGGCATCCCTAATGACTGGCCAAGGTATTTTTGAGTGTTGCTGCTCTCTTCTGGTACACGTCTGAGCTTCCTCGGCTAGTTGAACTTATAGCCTTTCTTACCCCTCCATCAAGCAATTGCATTGGGTTCTCCAACATTTATATCCTTTAGTCTTGCTTTGTAAATTAGCTGCACTTGGCTTTGTAAATTAGCTCCTATGTCCTTGGGGTTGACATTATTATTTGTTTATCATTGTTGCCAATGTCCTTGGGTTTTACATTATTTCTTTTTTATCTTTTTTGTTACTTTATTGGTCAAACTCTCTCATTAAAGGCCATGCTCTTTCTTTCACTAGGGTTTAGGTTTTAGTGTGACTGCATCTACACATGTTGTCAAAGGTGGTGTTGTGAGGTGCTGTCAACTCATAAAATTTTTTTCAATGACTGTAGATGTCTAAGCTCTGTTAAACTCTCTCTCTCTCTCTCTCTCTCTCTCTCTCTATGCTGACAAACATTCCCTCTCATCTTGAAGAGTTTTGACTAAACCTTACAATGACACAAACTGCAATCCTCCCCATCATTTCCCCCCAACAAAGGACCAAGCCTTTTGTCCAACCAAGCTTTCTTTCTTCTGTGGCTAAATTATTATTATTTTATTTATTCCCATCCTTGTTTTCTATTTGAGCAATGTTATACAATATGGTGATACTGTTTTGCTTTATAGGCATGCTATATGCAATTGACATAAACAAAGGTCGGCTGAGAATCCTTCGAGAGACAGCTAAGTTGCATGAAGTTGATGCTGTCATCACCACTGTCCCTGCTGATCTTCGAGTCTTTGCTGTGAGTTGCCCATCACTCTATAAAAGAGCAGAAACTTTTAGGAAGGAAAAATCCTTCTAAATTGTGCTTTCTATTTTGTCAAACTTCTTAGGAAACTTGTCCAATGAAGGCTGATAAAGTGTTGCTGGATGCTCCTTGTTCTGGGCTTGGTGTTCTCTCCAAGGTAATTGTTTTTTAACACATTTAGTAGAATGATTAGTCACCTAAAAGTTTGATTGTACTGGGGATTTTATATATTATGCTGTTTTGACTATCTGATGCTTGTTTCTATATGTTCTGTTAACTGAGACACAAGATCCACTTAATGATTATGGTTGTCTTTTTTCAAGAGAGCGGACTTGCGTTGGAATAGAAGATTGGAGGATTTGGAAGAACTCAAAAATTTGCAGGATGAGCTCCTTGATGCAGCTTCCACGTGAGATCTAAATTTTCCTTCTCTTAGCACATGCTTTCCTTCTCTCTCTCTCTCTCTCTTTCTGTCTCTCATACACACGAACAAAACACATACACAACATGAACATAACACAAATACACAACATCAACATGAACATATGCTCTTGTTTAAACCAATACAGCATGGTTTCTGGGGAGAAATTTATCAATACTTATTAAATTTAAAACTCGATGCAATGTGAGATACAATATCTATCAAAGAGTAGGACCTAGGACGTTACTCTTTGATCAAGTATATTATTTCCTATGTGTTTGCCTTGAAGTTTATTTTGCATTGCAGATTGGTAAAGCCTGGTGGAATTTTAGTATATAGTACCTGCTCCATAGATCCTGAAGAGAATGAACAAAGGGTGGATTTGTTTCTTCTCAGGCATCCTGTAAGAACTCTCATTTTTTTTCTATTGTTTATTTAACATGTTTTAAGCTTAAGCAGCTTGAAGAGATGCAAAGTTTCTAATACCATGGATATCTGTAAGGATAAGATTCAACTTATTAGTATCTACAAAAAGTGAATAATGTTATTTTTTTAACTAATGCTCATTCAACCAAACAGCAATTGAGAAATATTTTACTGTCAAAATAGTATGACAAATGCCTTATTCTTCTCTCTTTTGTACCAGGAATTTCGAATAGATCCTGTTGACAGATATGTGCCACCTGATTTTGTGACTGAACGTGGTTTCTATTCCTCTGATCCAGTAAAACATTCAATTGATGGGGCCTTTGCAGCTCGTCTAGTTAGGGCCTCATGAAGAAACAGTAACCTATGCACATATTCTCTCTTGAAAGCCTCTGTTACCTTCCTTCGACCACTATGATTTCTTGTAGCCTTTCAAGATCGTTAATTCTTGCCAAGGCCTTGAAGTCTGCAAATGCAAAGATTGGGTATGTACTTTCCAACTTTTTTCAAAGGCACTTTCTGATCTTTCCCACAAAGGATCCTTTCCCTGATTCAGTAGAATTGCATTATTGATTGGGAAACTTTATGAGAGACGCATTACATTACCTGCTTGACAGAATTTTCTCCACGTTCAACAGGTCCTTTGTGAATTCATAGGAGCAAGATATTTCATACTTGACATGGAGGAGGCCTTCATGGGATGCTTCGAAAAAATGACAGTTGCTTTGCCATCAGGATTGGCCAACATGTAATGATATTTTATACGAAAATAGGAAAGAATCAAATTTGATAGTTGATTCAGTTAAATGGGTTGCCATGGATTCCAATATAAAAAGCCAGCGAGGACCGTACAAGGAGCTTGATTCTTGATCCTTGCCTGCTCAAGTTTGACTAGGAGGCACTGCATTGCCGCGAACATAGAAGAAGCAATCCATCAGATCGTTTGTAGTATTTTGCTGTGCTACTGAAGCATGTGCAAGTGTAATCCATTATATATCATTTGTTACAATGTAGCTTCCTCAAATTTGGGAGAATGTTAAAACCAACGTTTATATTATGTTTCCAAATATATGGAACTTTCTTGCATATTCATTTATTTTTACGACATGTTTATTCCTTATTTATTGGTATTTAATTTTATGCATAATAAATCAATTAAGTGTGATTTGATTAGTTTTCTCATCTTTTTTAAGGGCGTGGAAAGTAGGAGTTTTTATTTTTGAGTATCTCAATCCGTCTAAAATGTTATAATTATAGTGAATTTTTTTTTTGGTAGAAAAAAAAAAAGGAAAAAGAAATAATGAATGTAATGTATTTTTTTTTTTTTATCATTTATACACATAATTTTAACATTTTTTATTACATATAGTACATTTTAATCTAAACTTTAGGGGCTTATCAATTATGTTAATGATAAAAACAATCACATTTATTTCGGTACAAAGATTAAGAATTTATATATTATTATTAATTTATTTTATTTATTAATTATAAGTATACTAAATACTAATATATTTAAAAATAAATAAATTTAATTTATAAATTTAAGAACTCCATATTTAGTTATTAATATGCCATATTACTAAATTCATTTATTTTAATTTAAAATATGTACTATGTGTTGAGAATTTTATACAGTGTTTAATTTTTTTGGATATATAAATAAAGTTTGACAACAAAATAATATCAAATAAAGAAAATATAATTTTAACGTGATTCGGTGTAAGCCTACATCCACGGACGAAAGAGATATAATTTTACTAATAAACTCAAAGGTGATATAAGACAAAGAGAAAATAATTTTTAATTTCAAAATCCAATATTCTTAACATCTCTTGTACAAAGTATCAAATAACAAGTTATAAAATTAGGAGATAAATGGATCACCTAATAATAAGAGAATTATAATAAATTATTAAAATAAATATATAAATGTGGAGGTATAAAAATATAATGAGGAGATATAATTTGAAACGAGGAAGAGAACCTCTTTATAGACTCCTAAAACCTTTCAAATGGTTTTAGTTACATAACCAAAGCCATAACAATTTATTGGCACCTAATGCTGACTTTTTTTTTTTTTTTCTTTTTTTAACATTTTCTCAACACTTTGTTATCTATCGATGTTCAATATCAAAATCTATAAATGGATAAAAAAAATTATTAACTACTATAATTAAAAATGAAACGGAAAATATGAAAAAATTCATAGGCATCACAAAACAAAACTAGTGCGTTTAAGAATGGCCGCGAAACCATCTTCTTCCTCCTCTAAAACCCTGAGCAAACCGCACACCATGCTCACAAGATGACTAAACAATGGCCCTTTAGGGCAATCTCACGTGCGCTGTCACGTGCATATTCCTCTTCTTCTTCTTCGTTCCCTCTAAAACACGTAACCAAATCGAACTTCGAATCTTCACTCGCCGACCTGAAAACCCATGTCGGAGCCGCCGATTTCATTGCCATCGATCTAGAGATGACCGGCGTCACCAGTGCTCCATGGCGTGAGTCCTTCGAATACGACCGGTTCGATGTTCGCTATCTTAAAGTCAAAGATTCCGCCGAGAAATTCGCCATAGTTCAGTTCGGTGTCTGTCCTTTCCGATGGGACTCCCTCCGCCACTCCTTCGTTGCTTATCCGTCTGTCCTCTCTCTCCTTCTCTCTCCCTGTTGCTCTTAAAGTTGATTGCTTGATTGAAAAGGTTTCTCTTTTAACAGGCACAATTTCTTCATTTTTCCTCGTCAAGAGCTAGCAACTGATAGCCCTTCTTATGAGTTCCTTTGCCAGACTACGTCCATGGATTTCTTAGCTAAATATCAATTCGATTTCAATGCCTGCATTCACGAAGGTACTCTCTCTTTTCTCTCTTCGCGATTGGGCAAACACAATAATGCCTGCTTTTTGGGGAATGAATTCACGCTTTTGGTGAATCTCAGGAGTGTCTTATTTATCCAGAGGACAGGAAGAGGAAGCACTAAGACGCTTGAATTTGCGATATGAAAATAATGAGTTTTTAGATAATTTGAATGAAGTTAGAGACCCCCGATTGGCCAGTGTGACTGATGTTCTTTTCAGTGAACGAATGAAGAACAGAGTGTGTGAATGGCGTGATGGGTTGTTGAGGGATTCAAGGCAACAGTTTCAAACCATTTTCTACAAGATGCGTCCGGCTCTTTGTCTGAATGATTTCACTTCTCATCAACTTAAGTTGATTCAGTTGGTAATGTGCTGCTTTATGTTGCTTTGTTTTGGTCGAGAAATTGTTGCCTTCTGGAATTTAGATATATCATACTTTGAATACCATGCTTATTGTCTTTGTAATGTAGTCAATGAAGTATTTAAACGTGACTAACTGATGAAAATGAAAAAATGCAGGTTGTCAAGAAGCATTTTAAAGATCTTGCTTGTGTCCGTGTCAATGGAGAAAATTCTTGTTTGCAGCAGCTAATTGTATATACAGACTCTGAGAATGACAGGGATTTGCTTATGGTAAGTACATATTACATATATATCATTTTGAGGAGGACCTGCTGTGCTGTGATGAATTGATAATTACTCTTAAAACTTCAGTTTGAAAATTCTCTTCATGTGAAAGACTATTTCATGTGTGGATTCAGCGCAATAGTTCTCTTATTCTTTTACTAGCATGTTAGTGTTGAATGATTGTAAAAATAATTTGTATCTTCAGCAATATCTTTTGAACATTAGGATTCACACTTCTATGACTTCGTATTTTGCAGAAAGAAGTGAAGGATGAGAGTCGTAAAGGGGCAGAGATGAAAATCAAAGGTGCAATTGGGTTTCGTCATGTTATTGACCTTCTTTCTTCTGCTCAGAAGCTGATTGTTGGTCATAATTGTTTCTTGGGTATGCATTCATTCTTGTTGTTCATGAGGACATTATGTTGATCCAATAAATTATTCAGATGCATTCTTTCTCTGCACAGATATTGCACACATTTACAGCAAATTCTTAGGTCCTCTTCCTCTCACTGCTGAAGAATTCGTTTCCTTTATCAACAAGTACTTTCCACACATTGTTGATACCAAAGTACTCTTGAATGCCAATAATGTACTCCTTCGAAGGATGGATAAATTGAGTACATCACTCTCATCAGCCTTTTCTAAACTCTGTCCACAAATTGCTGTGGGTTCTAATAAGAGTTCTGATCTGTCTTTTCTTCCATGTGTGAATGTGGAGGTTCAAGTGGATGGCATGAGGTTTGCTTCCCTCATCCCTTAGTCTTTAAATTATAACTTGGTTGTTTTTATTTGATTGCAACATCACATTTATTTACTTTAATCGAACAACCCAAGTAAACATGCACGTCGTTTCATCATGTAAAAGATGGGGGCTGTGAATGCATTCTGCTAGCTGCAAGCACATCACAAATGAAATTTCATCTAGTTTTTGTTCTGAATCCATGTGATTCATTTCTATGATGCAAAATTCACAAATCATCCCATCCCCTAAGGTCCCCTGGAGACATCTCACTTGAGCACATAGGCACATGCAAAACACTTTAACATAATTTTGTCATGTTGAAACAGTTGACCTTCTTACTTTGTGTCCAAGCCATACCATGTACAGCTATCTTCAAGCTAAAATACATGCTAATAAAATTTGAAAAAGGATATTTTGTTACGCATGCTATCATTTCATATGGCAAAAAGAATGAATTGATTGTTATTTGTCTTTGACCTCCAAGCTGAGAAGCTCACTCAAAAGCCTCTTCTTTAAGCAAGATTGAATATCTATTTTCAGGTCTTCCGACTGGAGTTCTGGAGTCAAACATGAAGCCGGATATGATGCTTTTATGACAGGGTGTGTATTTGCCCAGGCATGCAGCCATCTAGACATTGATTTTAAGCTCCATTCACCCTCTGAGAATCTGGCCCATAATGAAAAACTCCAAAAGCACATCAACCTTCTATATCTCAGTTGGATTAATGGGGACATTATTGATTTAAGAACTGGGAATAGGATTACGGAGTCTTTGGGATACAATAACCTCAGAAAACGGCAAACTAAGATTTTGTTTGAAAATATTGTTTTAATCTGGCGATTTCCATCTAGACTCAAAGCGAAGGAGATAAGAGAATGCATTTCTAAAGTCTTTGGCCCAAACTCTGTTACATCCATCTATCATTTGGATGAAACTGCAGTTTTTGTTCAGTTCAGCAAGGCAGAGTTGGTCTCTGATTTTCTACTTTTGAAAGAATCATTGGAAAGAAGTAATGATGTCATCTCTGTTTTGCATCCTCTCTCAAAACTTCTAGAAGGTGGAAATACTTGTGCTGCTGGCTATGAAACTTACAAGGAGATCTGCAGTTCACCTGTGTCCAAAGTTCTCTTTGCAGATCAGGCAGAGGCAGTTGGTATCAGATGGAAGACAGAGTTGGTAGAATCCAAAGTAGAGATTCAATCGCAAGAGCAAGAAAATTTATATAAAGAAAATGCAGCAGCTACTGAAAAAAGCAAGGCAGGCAAGCAACATGTAATAGACGATGTTACTGATTCTTTTTATACTGCAGAAATCAAACAGATTAGAGCTACTAATTTGTGATTCTGGGCTGATGCAGTATTTTTAATAAGCCCTCACTCCCATAAAGTCATAGCATTTCTTCTCAAGGACAAAGTATAATGGGAAAACAATGTTATTTATGGGATTTTTGTATACTAAACGTTAGATTGTAGTGGAAGTAACAAAAGAAATTATATTGTGTCAGATTTATCATCTTAATGCTTAATTCACCAATATATATAATTACTGTTTTATGAAGGTTCTTTTTTTAGGTTACAACTTGAAATTATATATATATTAGATGAAAAAAACTCAAAATTACATTAATTAAATCTTCGTCATTAATCTCTAATCTAACAATTTAAAAGTTTAAACTGAATTTGAATGACTCTTTCATATAAAATGGAAAGAATTTTTACTGTGTTTGTAGCTCAAATTCAACCATGTAGTCCAAAAAGAAAGGAGCATATAATCAATAATCACAATAAATAAAACAAGTCTTTTAACCACTATAATTGAGTGTAGTAAGAATTAATCACGTAAAAACACAAACAACATAAATATATGTTTTATTTCACAGTATATACATTAATATATAATTTTTTTTTTTTTTTTTTTGCCAAATTACATTAATATATAATATGGAAACAGAACAATTGCATGTATATAATAGAATTTGGTTTAAAAAATATAAAATAAAAGATGTCTAGTGACGAAGGGATGAAAGGCCAATGCGACGACCTGAATTGCGTGGGAAGTGTGGAATTCTCTTGCCAATTGGAAAAGCTAACTCATTCTAGTAATAAGCTTCTTGAGCTATGGAGTCTAGCTGCATAAATGGTATTTCCCACAAATATAAGAATCATAATTGTAAAGAGATAAAAGAAATTAAGTGTTCGCTTAATTGTAGCCATAATTATTTAATTTGGTATTTAGTAGATGTTAAATTCAAATACAATATCAGTATTTGAATTAAATCTTGAAGAGATGGATGATATTATTTGATGTAATTAATGACCCTTTTTATATTAGGAGAATTTTATTTTTATTTGAAAGTATTGCAACAAATTATGGTTATTAGTACAAAATTAAACTAGTTGTATATTGGTTATGAACTTATAACTATGATAATAATAACCATTATCATCACTAATAAGAGATTTGTAACAAATTCTAAAGTAGAAAATCATAAATGCCAACATGGATGAATTGTTATTAGCTACTACTTAGGTAACTTTTTTTGTTTCATCCATATGAAATAACATAGTTATTTCATGCAATTATTAGATATGAAATAATATAATATAGTTTTAAAATCATATCTAATAATTTCATGTAAAATAGTTATTTTCAGTTTTAATATAAAATTAGATATGAAACAATTATTTTATGAAATAGAAACTTATAATCATAAGTTTTAAAAGATAGTTATTTCATTCCAAGGAATAACTATTCCATTCTCCGAAACCAAATAAAGCTCTTATATTTATTAGAAATACGTGAAATTGGGAATTTTTGATACTTTGGTAAGCAAATCAGATAGTCTCTTATATCCTTCTAACTAAAAATAATGTTCTACAAGAAATACTTCCACCAAAAATGTTTTACTATGATTTGCAAACTTTAATAAACAAAAAACATAATTCCATGGTGGGGACTTCTCCTAGCTTGCGCTTTTGCACCACTTTTTCACCTTATTTTCAATGATAAATGCTGATAAGTGAAAAAAACATGCAATTTAAATGTGCAAAAAACAGATAGTTTGAACAGTATGACATGTCATTCCACTTTTAAAGCCATAAATTTGATAAAAATTGTTTCCTAGAACAAGACTTCGAGTTACTTGTCTGAGAAATTCAACACAAAATGGATGTTCAATTGATACACTACTACAAAATTTTCTCCTGAACGATAAACCACAAAGCCTTTTGCCTATCCATGTCATTTTAAATCTAACCATATCTGCTCAATCAAGTTGCTGCAACATAAACCAGACGCTACCTTAAGAAACAACAACTGAATGCGCATCTGAGGCCAACACTACTTGAAAAGGTCTGGATTCAACCAGTCCCTGCAAATAGAGATAAATAATGAATTAAAATACTCGAGAAAAGATTTGTGTTGTTTAGAAGAAATCAGAACTAATATGCAATGCCATGCATATCAACGCATTTGTGTGTCTGCATGTGAACATCCACTAATGCATGCATCTGGTCTTACTTGGTAATATCATCAAGGTGATCGTCAAAATCCACCACATCCTGCCACTTCTTGGATGAAATAAAATCCAACAACACAACATTTGCTGCTGGCTCCTTAAGTATCAACCTGCTGCCTCCATCTGAGCCAGCTAGCTTCCAGTTCTTTGATGCATCCCTTGTATAAAGCTAGAGCAAGAAGAGAAACACAATACTTGACTGATGGTTATTCATTATTAAAAAAAAAAAAAAAAAAAAAGAAACTGATGGTTTATTGGAGAAGAGACTTTGGGCAATGATGCAAGAAGTCAACAATCAAATCATAAATGACACTAAAGAAAGTGATGCAATGGCAATTAGCAAAAATGGTTTAATTCTACACAATAGTAATCTATTGCTGAATCAAGGACTAGATTGAGGTGAAAGGAAACTGCACTAACAACAATGGTCAAAGAAGAACAACAAGAAGCATGTTTTACTCAATTTCAATAATATAAATTAAATCACATTGCCCACCAAAAAAGTTGGCACGTCAGAGAAACTTCAATCATATAATACTTATACTGTGCTCACTGTTCAACATAAGAATATGAGAAATTAAAACCAATAATTTAACCCTAATCAACAAATCTACATAGTAATTTTCAAGCAGACAACTAAACCAAGATCCAATTTATACAACTGCCATCATGAAAGTACCTCAAATTGGTAAAAACCATATGGTATTTTCCAATTAACCTGCTGCTATATATTGAGCACTTAAGTGGTATTTCAGTGAAGAATTGAACTCTGTGCAATGTTTCAATAACAGTCCAATTGGTGAATCAAAGTGAAGAGGCAACAAACTATTAGACACTAATCATTTCTCTCAAGGTGTCCTTTAACTCTTCACCAGTTTCTTTTCAAGTATCTAGATGTCACCCCCCACAACTAAGTGATTCAAATACGGTGCTACCTTTGAGTACAGAAGTACCCTCATCTATGGAATCAAAGAAAACCTAAAAATCGAAGAAACAACAAAAAAAATTTCCTATAACCACACAACAGAATAGATATTATCATACTTGCAGCTCCAAGACCAACATATTCAATTCACTATAACCATCACACAAGGTAATCCAATCTCATCAGTGTCCTACGTGTCTATCAGGAAGTGGAATCTTCCGTCACCTACAAGCTTTACAATTAAGGCCCACTAGCCATAAACACAAAGACAGCAGTTTATCCCAGTTTTCCATTCTCATTATTTCATCAGCAATTATTAATTCATAAACATTAAATCTTCTTCACTTTCTCATTTCTGCCAAATAACAGAAAAGAAACAATGAAACTAACCTGCATAACAGGGCTCCCGTCTTTCCCCTTGGGTAATGCTTCAAGCTTTTTGTTATCTAACTACAGAGGAATTCAGAAAATACCAAAAAAATCAAAGTCAAAATATCATATCAGAAACAAAGACAAGCACAAATAGCATCAAATCAACAATACACACCAAGAGAATGGCAGCTTGGGGGAAGTAGCGATAGATGTGATCCCCAATATTCTTGGCCACAATACCAAGCTCCACATCATCGAATCTATCATTTGCATGGAAGTAACCCACTATACCCAGACCTTGAGCACCATAATACTCCTCTATCTGTTTTTTTTTTTTTTAAAAAAAAAAAAAAAAAAAAAAACTCTATAAGCTCAATCAAGAACCCCAAGTCTTAATTAAGCAAATTTACAAAAATTTTGAGCATAAAGTAGCAATTTTGGTTCTTATTTGTAGAAAAATCATTTCTTTATGTTCCGAATCTAAACATAAATGCAAAAGACTGTAAATTTGTGTTGTAAATCTAAAATATACCATGATGAGAGAGATCTCAAGAGGAGGGAGAAGGCCGAGATGGTTGTGAAAAAGAGGGACAGAATCGATAATTTCGACGACGTTGTCGGTGGATCGACCGAGTAAAACGCCGTTAACGGCAGTGGACTTGTGGTTGAGGGAGTGGAGGACAAGCTTTATGTAGGCGTCCTGTGAAATCTCGTATTTGAGGTCTCCACCACCCATTTTTCTTCACTCGATTTTAATCCTTTTTTGAATTCGGAATTTAGAATCGCCGGCAACGAGAAACTACCAAGTCTCTGGTCTATGCGTCTTGTGAACTGAGAGAGAGAGCGCTTTTCTTTATGTTTAGCGTCGCGGAATTTCTAAATATCGCCGGCCTTGGAATTGAAAAGCTTCGTTATTTATATATTTTTTTAGTTTATCATTTCGAAATTAATAATTTTATTTGTTAAGATTTGTCAATAACTAAATAAGTTATTCCTTAATTGTGAATTTTAAAATTTTTCATATATTGTAATATTGATATTTCAAATTAAATTACGCTTCTATCATTTTAGTATTTTTATAGCTCTAAATTTTAGTATTTTTTTCATATGGTCATAAAAATATATATTTTTTTTTGCCGGGAAGTATTTAGAGTTTTAAAAACTTTCCATATGAAGATCACCAGTCGAAATCCAGACTTTAAAAACTAATGTGGCATGACATGTAAGCGTGACACAACATCTAGAGTGTTATGTCAGCACGCCACATAAAAAAATTAAAAATTAAAAATTTTGTTAAAAATTAAAAAATATATATATATTTTAAATATCCATATTACCCCCATATGTTTCCCAAAATCTTATATTCACTCTTCACCACCATCAAACCCTCCATTTTAATACAACCCATTTTCAATAAGTCTCTTTAAGAATTCCTCTGCTGTCACAACTTTTCCTTCTTTACATAACCCATTCAACAAAATGCTACCAGTATAATTATTAATCTTAATTCCTTTCTCAATGGCTTTCTCATACGAAGATGTGGCATTGTTCCTATCACCGCTCCTCAAAAACCCATAAAAAAGAATAATGTAAGTAAACCCACTAGACACAAAGCCATTCAATTCCATCTCCTAAGATGCCCGCAAGATGATTGAACGATTCACTCCCGACCAACTTCTTGATATCCTTCAAAACGTCTTCGTTTGCCATCCTGATACTCTCGACGCCGTCCGATCTATCGCCGACTTTGACCCCACATAGCCAGGTGCTCAAATTATAGAAAAAACTTCAGTAAAAAGCTTCATAAGGTGCTCAAATTATAGAAAAAACATTTTAGAAAACCTAAACTTCAATAAACAGAGCCTCTATTCACCACACAAGTTCGCCAAATTCCAACAAGCAAATGAAATAAACTCTCGAAAGCACCCAACCAATCCTCTGTATCTGTATCAACTTCATCGTCTTTGTAAGACCCAACCAGTACCTTACTGCTTTTGTAACTGGGTGTATAGTTATGTCTCGGTAATGGTGGTAGTGGTTTTAGCTCTAGAGAACCCAATATCAGGTATGGGTTAGTTACGTCTTGGTAAGAGTTTGAAATCGATTAGAGCTTGTGAAAAGCAAATGATACAGTAGGGGAGGAGGGAGCATGGTGAAAATTGGGGTTTTGTTGTTAAAAGGAAAAATGGTTATATTGGTGAGGGTGAAGAGCAAGAGGAAGAGGATGTTATGACTGAGATTGTGGTTGCAACGACGATGCGGTGATTGGAACAGGAATTGTTGGATATGAGCTTAAATGAAATTGACTTTGTAAGATAGGAGGCTGAGCTTGGATTCAAGGTGGGGAACGATGACGTTTAAAGAAATTAATTGGGGTTTGATAAGTAGACATAGAAATTTAGGGGGCTTTGCACTGTTTGTGTACAAAAATAGCAGAAGGAGCTCAAGCAATATTGGTGAAACCGCCAATGGGTGGTCATCATCCTTTGGGTGGACTAGGTTTGGGGTCTAAGGCTCCTGGTTCTATAACAGTTAGTGGTGAGTATGACAGTATTGGACTTGGGAAGCCATATGGTGGCTATGGTGGTCTAGTATCTACAAGATATAGTGGTTTGGGTGGCGGAGCTGGTGTCGGCACTAGCACTGGATTAGGTAGTGCAAGTGCTGCTGGGGTTGGCGGTGGGTTTTTGACATTGAGAGAATGAAAAACATTGGGAAAGAAACGATGGCATAAGAGAAATGGGAAAAAAAAATTCACATAGATTTTTGATGTGGAATTTTATTGACGTGTCGTCTAACTGGCAAAATGAGTCAGCATAAATATATGATGTGTCAAGCCTGAATTCCGACTAGTGATCTCCATATGAAAAGTTTTTGAAACTTTAGGTACTTTCCAGCAAAAAAAAAAAAAAAATTTATGACCACATCAAAAAAATACTAAAATTTGGTGATTTTTGAAGCTATTTACCCATCATTTAACTTTATAATTTAATTAAACATACATTATAATTTCACTTTTAAATTAATAAAATTTTAAATATTCTACTTTTCATTGATAAAAATATAAAAATTAAATTAATCTTTGATAATATGATTCAAACACTTAATATTTTTAAAATTATTTAGTAACACTTACTTTAAAATTTTTAAATAAATTAAAAATGATTTAAAATAATAAGTTAACATATCAATTAAATGTGATCTGTTTAGTCTTCTCATCATCTTTAAGGGTGTAGAAAGTAGAATGTCTCAAATTCGAGTTTCTCAAATTATAAAAAATTATCATCAATTTTGGTGAAAAATATTAAAAGAGAGAGCTACCCCTACTGTGTACCCTACAATGTTATTTCGCCCATTAAACCTCCATAATATAAAATAATAATAATAATAATAAGTTAACATTTAAAATTTAAGAACAGAACAATGGTTGTATTGGACTTGACGCCATTAATGAATGATTTTCTGATTAGGAAAAAAAAAAAATACCCTCGTAACACTTAGCTAGTGCTTTGTTGACAGTTATCTCGTGTAGAAACGACAGTCGTTTAGTCAGATTCCAATAAAATCACTTCAAATTCATGTTATTGAGATATTATCTTGTTAAACAAATTTGATTTATCTTTTTACATGAATCGAGTAAAGTTATGCATCATTAATTTTTTTTTTTTTTAGTATTGAAATAAAAAATTTAATATTGATGAGATTCAAATTGATTTTCTTTAAGAATAAGTTAATGTCATATTCAAATAATATATACATTAATATATTCAAACTAAGACACCAGTTAAGTTTTAAGAATAAGTTAATTTTAAATGAGCTTTATAATATAAAAAAAAAAATTATTAATTTCTTTAAAATGTCATATTCAAATAATATATACATTAATCTTAATAAAAGCAAATTTTTTCCTATTATATTTCTATATATTTATTATTTCTTTATATTTTTATATATTATACTTTCTTATTTTATTATATATTATTTGTTATATTAGAATATTATTCTAATGTTTTTTTTTTATTGTCTTAATTAAATAGAATTATAATAAAATAAAAATAGAAAAATATTTGAATCATTTTAAATTTCACAAATTTGGATTATTTTAAATTTCGAATTGCAAACCAAATTAAAAAAGCATATAAATTTGTCACATCTAATCTTGAATGCATTTAGTATAACACTTACCTTGAAAAATGATAACACCACTAGCTGTTAAATTTAAATAATAATAATAATAATAACAAATTACTAAGGCTCTATTTGAGAAATTTTAGGCAAGAAAGTATATTAAAGAATTAGTTAAACTTGTTAAAAAAAAAAAAAAAGAGAGATTAATTATCCCTTTAAACATATATTTCATTTCCTTTCAAAATTAAGAAAATAAAAAATTTTCCTTATTTATTACAAAAAATAACTTTTTAATAATACCATTTTACTTTTAATAATCTTTTCTTTTCTCATGAAAAAAAAAATGAAAAAACTATCAAGGTGCATTTTACGTTAACCTTCAATGTTGTTGTGACTTCAGATCTTTATTATGCTTCACTTAAAAAATGTTACAAATTTTTTTTGGGGTCGAAAACCAACCATATCATTCGAAGATTATAGAACTTTATTTTCTGTATAATTAAACTACGTTAAAACTACTAGTTTGCAGACAATATCCAAGCTTTTCACAATAGCACAATACCAATGTAAAACACAACAGCACTTCAAAACTAGATGCCAAGGGCATGCAAAATTGTAATTTCAACAGTCAATGGCCTTGTCACCCTTGTACTCCTGCTGCTGTGAATAAAAATTTTCCTTATGGGTCATCCATTATATAGCTTGTTAGCCATATGTATCATTTAAGTATATTTATCTTTTATATCATATAACTTGTATAATTTCAACAAGCTCTAGTCATATATACACACACACACTCGTCAATTAACATCATGTCCAAAAACTCATCAATAAACATCATGTCCAAAACTTTTTCAAAAACATTCATTGTTGTTCAGCGTTAGTTATCCTTTAAGAGCACCATAAACCAAATAAAATGATGAAAAAAATCAATTGTAATTTAATCGAGCACTTGGGTACCAAAAAAAAAACTTCTCAATAACAAAAATATGTGCCTTGAGTTAAATAATATCATTCACAACATAGCAGTATGTGCATGCTTGACCTTAAGAAAAAGCAATATAAAGCCTCAAAAACCTGTTAATTTTTTCATTCAAAGTTTGGGCTACACAATGGTCAATGGGATAGCCCTCCCCATATCCATGCCAAAAAAATTAAGTATTGGGTTCTAGTAGAGCAAAAAAAGGAAGTGCCAGTAACAACTACTGCTAATCATCAGGCTAAAGAACAGTTGAACATTACTTAACATAAAACTATGCATGTCAGGATATAAAGTTAACCAAGGACATCGGCTATGCAATGTGACAAAGCTAAAAAAGACAAATAAAGACTAACAGGCTACATTTACCACCAGAAGAACTGCTAGTAGAAGGTTCTAACAATAACAAAAACAATTCCATACTTTGTCTCCAGGCAAACTTGACTGTAGTCAATTGCAAGACAAATGAAAAGAGACAGAAACAAGCTCAATGAGCCATGATAATACTGCAAACTAAAAGAACACATACAGAACCCTATGACTAGCCACCACTCATTTCCACCTGGCAAATATAGTTCAGATGCTTGTACAACTCACCTAGTTAGTAATTAGCACCAAGTTGATTCATACTTAACTTGGTGTAACATGCCTTTTTACCGATACAATCTACAATCAGTTCTTTCTTTTCCTTTTAGAGGGTTAGAAGCTATAGTACTTATTTGGAGGCGTATCTAAAACATTTGCCTAATGCATAAAAAGACATCTAGCTGAATATGATTTAAGAAAAAATATAAACATACGGCCCAACTGCTACGCTGGGTATATAGAAACAAACAGGTATAAATATTAAGATGTCTATCTAGATCAAACTAAAAGAAATAGTAACAAGCTCCAAACCAATATACTATGGTCTACAACACAAGCTAAAATGAAAATAACTACAAAATTTAACCAGACACCCAGGACTAAGTTGAAGAAAAAACTACTAAGTCTGTCTAAAACATACATAAGATAATATAATCTAATAAAGTAGATCGTCTGATTCTTAAAAGCTTCCTCAATCGCAGTGATAGGAGACTTCTAGTACGTGGGGGAAGTGCCTATCAATTTCACGAGGCTTTAAACTAGATGACCCTGTTTGAAACTTCTAGGCAAAGCTTAAGCAACTGCATCAAAATGCCTTCATTCTATCTTGCATAAGGATGATATCGACTACTGCCACTATAGCCTCCCCTTCCATATAGCCCACCTGCTCCTCCATAACTAGCACCTGGACCAGATTCATAACTCCCACCATACCCTGTACTTCCATAACTTCCATATCCGTCACCTCCTTGACCATAACCCCCTAAACCACCACTGCCATAACTTCCACCATACCCACCACCATAAGGTCCAAAGCGACCAGAATAACCAAGGGAAGATTCACCTCGGTAACCTCCTAAGTTACTCCCTCCAAAACTCCCATAGCTACCACCAAAGTCTCCACCGCCACTACCATACCCATATCCACCAAGTCTACCACCCAGACCCCCGGGAGTCCTAAAGGGACCAGGCCCAAACCCTCCATCAAATCCCCCATAAGAACCTCCAAATCCACCAAAGCCGTCATTGTAAGAACGACCCCTAGAGTTGCTACCATATGCAGGAGCAGGTGGTGGGTTTGAGGCTTTCTTTGGTTCAGCTTTCTTGATCTCCACCTACAACAAAGCAACTTAGTTAACCTAAGTTCTGCAGCAGGCAAACTACATAAGCCCTTTCCTGAAATCTACACCTGTA
This sequence comes from Vernicia montana, assembly GCA_949750685.1. Classification (NCBI taxonomy): domain Eukaryota; kingdom Viridiplantae; phylum Streptophyta; class Magnoliopsida; order Malpighiales; family Euphorbiaceae; genus Vernicia; species Vernicia montana. The sequence continues at coordinate 33,948 of CATKHJ010300631.1, forward strand.
ATGATCTCCACTGCTATATCAGAAATATTCAAGGAAAAATAACTAATAGCACTTTACTGAATCTATAAATTCTGGGTAGAAAAAGGTGTGGTTGCATAGTAATAAAACACAGACACAAAGCAATAATTCATGCAGCACCACAAACTGGGATATCTTTACATTCTTATTTCTTTGAGGCCATCTAAATAAGCTCACCTGAGTACCAGCCATATCAATCATATTTCCCTTGGTTAACATTTCATCTACAACTTCTTCACTATCAAAAATTATAAATCCAAATCCTCGTGAACGGTTGGTTTCATGATCACGTATAATCTGGTGCTCCACCACTTTCCCATATTTGGAAAAGAAACCCTTTAACTCATCTGAAAGTTCCAATAAGCACGTTGAACAAGTATTAGGGGGGAAAAAACACCACATAGGAATTAACCATTTTCTCCTCGAGGGTTTAGGATTCCTCACCTTCTGAGACTGATGATGGAATTCCACCAACAAATATCTTCTTAGTTTTAAAATCCTTTGATTGCCCAGAACCTTTAGGAATAGTCCTCTTTATCTCAACCTGTTCCATTGTAACTTGTTATAATCACACTTGAACGAACACAAACAAGTGAATGTCTACATTGGGTGAATGAAACCATCATGCTGAATATCACATAATATCAGCAAGATGTAGGATATTTATATGATGTGTGATTTCTAAGAAAAACAAGTACAAACAGCAATAAAGAAATTCAATTGAATTATTATAAATTAAGATATCAAAAGGGCACCTTTTGCTCAACAATGAACAGAGAAATTTTACCTGTTTCCCATTGATGATATGAGTATCTTCAATAACCTTATCAACAACTGAAGGATCTGCATAGGTAATAAAACCAAAACCCCTAGGCTGACCCGTATACCGATCTTTCATTATCACGGAATCAGTTATATCACCAAATTTACCAAAATGTTTATTAAAAGTAGCTGCAGTTAAATCACCGAAACCACAATGTAAGAATAATAATAAACATAAAAACCAGCAACCACTACTTTAAAAAATAACTTAGGAAACAACTAACTAACTTACCATACGTAGTATCCTTAGCCAATCCTCCTATGAAAATCTTCCTGCGTTTTACCAAAAAAAAAAAAAAAGGTCAAAATTTAACAATTACCGAAAACCCAAATCGAATCGAGACATAAATATCAATTTTCAATTTTTCCACTAAAATTTGTAAAAATCCGATGAAATCTACGAATAATAGAGAGACAAACCCAGGGCTAGCACCATCGCCGGAGTGGGGATTATCAGACTTCGATTTCGAACCCATATCTCACTATTTTAAATTGCTAACTTCAAATTTGTCGACAGATAGAATAAAAGCTCGGTTTCAACGAAGAAAAATAAGGGTTAGGGTTTCTAAAGGCTGTGCGAGTGGTAAATAGAAGAGAATGAGATTGCGTTTTTGTTATATTCAAATGCCGAGTTTGCCATTGCTCATTTTATTTATAGACGGATTTGGATTTCTCTATTACCGACTTTGTAATATGCCACGTAGGATTGGTGGATCCGGTTTACGAAACCCGTAACTGATTCGGATTCGGGTTGTAATTTGGAATTATATATTCTGATTTCTGTTTTTTTTTTTCCCCTCATATACTAATTTTATGATTTATGTGATGATGATGTATAATCTCATTGAAACATAATATAATTTATTTATTTATATATCAGTTTATTATTTTACTAGTAATTTTGTTTTTTAATTAGACTCGATAAATATTTGAATTTATGATCTTATAATTTTAAAATTAATGTAAAGCTATTAAATTAAATTTCATTGATATTAGTGAAAAGTATGAAAAGGATTAGTATAGTTGACTGGCATAATGACAACAGTTGAATACGGGTGTTTATAATTTGGTTTGGTCGGTTTAAAGTAAATATTTTTAATCAAATCAGTTTTTAAATACTTTAACTCTTAACAAAACTAAATAATACTATAAAATATCAAAATCAAAACTATTTGGATTCGGTTTGGATAGTCAGTTTGGTCGGTTTGACAAAAATGAAAAAATAAATAAAATAAAAAATTAAAGAGATTATATAAATTTAACAAATATTAAAATAAAATCATATTACTAGATAACAATCAATTTTATCAATATTATTAAAAAAACAAATTTCAAATTGTGTACTTTAAATTTTATAGCATAATAATAATAATAAATTATAATGAAATATTTCCCAAAAAATTAGTAGGAATCAAAATAATAACATAAAAATTCTTTAAAATATAGAAATTCAGTAGATATTTTTAACTTTTAAAAAATTTAAAAACTAATTTGCATATTAGTAAAGTACATATCTAAAAAATACATAGTTTTATTATATTGTTAGTTCGGTTCAGTTTAAGTGGATTTTTATTTTCTTAAACCAAAATCAAATCAAAAATTGGATTTATAAAAATTTTAAAACTATAACCAATTATGAACTAATTTAAACTATGATTTTTAGTTTGGATTAAATTAAATCAATTTGATTTGATTAGTTTGGTTAATTTTTGTGCAGTCCTACAGTAGAGTATGAAAAATATAGTAATAGTAGTGACAATAATAGCAAAAACATGGTGGAGTTGACAATTTGTTTACATTTTTCAAAAATATGTAGCCAATTACAATTGACATTAGAGAAGCAAGATATTGATTTATTTATTTGTAATGATATGGTATAAAAAAAATCATTTAACATGTTAATGAAATCAGTTTTATTTATGGATTATGGTACAAAACATTGTCCTTTGTCTGAAAACTAATGTTTTTAAATTCGTTTTAGATTTAGAATAGACGAATGCAGAAGGTTACGGGTCAAAGGTTCAATCGGAATCAAATTAAAATTTTAAATAATATTATATATTTGTTATTTATATGTTAAAAATAAATATAATATACATATAATTAAAATTAACAAATGAGTAATTAATGAGCATTATTTAGAAGAAATATAAATTTTAGAGTATTACTTAAAAGAAATTATGGTAAATTAACTCACTAAATGACAATTTTGAAACCCAAATTCACAGTTCGAACCGTACTTTCAATGTGTGAGTGCGCGATCTATGTACACGCTTGGCAAGCCGAAATGAATTAGCCCGTGCTAGTTTGGTTTTGTAATTTTTTTTTTCAATGGTATTTAAAAAAAAAAAAAAAATTGGCAGCAAAAATGAAAAAAATATATATATTTTTTTTAATTTGGACCGGCTCACTTGTAAAACTCGGGCCAGGTCAATCGGTTCGCCAGTTTTTTTCCCGAGCCACGACATTCTAGGTTTTAGCTCTACTCCGGACCGATTTGACATTTGATTCTTGGTTTTCCCAATCCGACTAATCGAGTCAGGCCGGGTTTGACAACAATACTGGAAACACATGTTTTATTAAAAATTTAAGGATAAATTATTATTTAGTTCATGAAGTTTGACCAAATTAATTAATTCGTACCTGCTTTTTGAGAAACTAACTAATTAGTCCCTCAGTTTTGGTTCCGTCAGACTATTTAGTTATTCTGTCCAATTTTTGTACTTTTTATGTTAAATTTTTAAGAAAATAACTAAAATGCCATTGTATATATAATAAATATAATTTTATTTTTATTATTTAAAAATAAAAAATAAAAAATTCAAGTTAATAAAATTAAATAATAATCATTTAATTATATAATAATTATTTAATTTTATTAATATAAATATTTTTTTTATTTTTTATTATATATAATAATTATATAATAAAAAATAATTTTATAATTTAATGATATTAATTATAATTATTATATAAATATATAAATATTATTCACTTTTATTCATTTGAATTTTTTTATTTTTTTAAATAATAAAATTAAAATTATATTTATTATATATATAAGGGCATTTT
>CATKHJ010300681.1:0-12013 GCA_949750685.1 Vernicia montana
TTTATATATATAAAAAATTATATAGAATTATCATATAAATTTTAAATTAATTATTTTTAATTAACTAATCATATGCAGTGTGTTTGTTTGTTTGTTTTTTATTATTAATGTAGCTTTATTTTTTTATAATTGCAATAAAAGATTTATTTTATTGCAAATCTCACATTTTAATTTTTGTTATTTAAACTTCTTAATGTCAATAATATTTTATATAACACTAAGAAGTTAAAATAACCTAATAATAAGAATTATTATAATGTGATATATAAGCACATATTCAGATAATGCAATCAAATAATAAATTTTCTAATATCTATGACTTTAAATCATGCTCGATGAATTAATATTTGGAATGATCATTCTGATGAGATTTTGTCTATTTTGCAAAGTGACAAAGAATGTGTCAGCTGGCCAATTAGAGTTCCTATACAGATGGAAGTTAATGGCAATTGAGTGTTCTTATGTTTTCCTGGGTATTCTCCTTTCTTTGTAGCTAAAAAAAAAACAATCTTATTAATTAATTATTTAATAAAATAGATTAGAAATCAATGAAAGTCTATTAATATCTATAAATGTCTATCAATGTCTATAAAAGTTTTTTAAAATAAAGTCTTTAAAAGTCATTCATAATTTTATAAACTCCACATAAGTTATTAAAAATTCATAAACTCTGCAAAAGTCATTCAATTAAAAAAAGTCTATAAAAATTCTCTTAGTGTATGTAAGAATTTTCCATAAAAGTCACTGCTTGTTTTTTTTTTTTGGTACACCAAAGAAACAAACACAGTAAGCACAATTTGTTTCCTGAAATTTATATATTTATATTTTTCATGGCGTGAAGCCTCTTAGAAATTAATCATTGAAAAATATTTTCTCTTTTAAAGAAACAAATAAATCATGTTTAAGGAAATAACTTTTTCCTTTTAAAAGCAAAAGACATTTTCTAGAATTTTGACAAATTTATAAGCAGAAAATATATCTCCAAAAAGAAGAAAAACAAAATTGAGACAAAGAGTTTTTATTGATATTTGAATATTTCTCACACTACAACCAGCAAACCCTATCACAACATATAGAGCCAAAATAATAACGTTATTACATGAGTTAAGGAAAGAGAAGTTTAGCAGCTAATTACGTGACAATATATCGGCAAGGCTGTCAATTTGTTGAAGTTTCCTTTTCTTGTTAGATTACCATCTTGTAGGAATTTATTCCTTTTTTTTTTTTTTATTTCCTCATCACCAACCATATCCTTTTCTCTCCTTAATTTATGCTTGTTAATATCGCTAATATCCCCCCGCAAATTGAGCCGGGGCTGAAGGCACAGTTTGTTTCGAAAATATGCAAGAGCAGCTTTAGGCACAAATTTAGTAAATATATCAGCAACCTGATTGTGGATGGATACATGTTTAGTGACAAGTAATCCAAGTGCAACTCTTTCTCGTATAAAATAGTAATCCAACTCGATGTGTTTACTCCGAGCATGGAAAACGGGATTAACGGTCATGTATAGAGCACTGATGTTGTCACAATAGAGGATTGGTGGAGATGGAAGTGAGATACGAAGATCCTTAAGAATGTAGGTGAGCCATGTAAGTTCAGCAGTAGTATTAGCCATAGCACGATACTCGGCTTTGGTACTAGACCGAGAGATAGTGTGTTGTTTTTTTGCATACCATGAAATTATATTTGAGCCAAGGAAAATGTAGTAGTTGGTGGTAGATCTCCTTGTCATTGGGCATCCAGCCCAATCAGCATCAGAAAAGGCACACAATTCAAGTGTTGTAGTGGCAGAGAGATGTAGACCAAAGTCAATTGTTCCTTTCAGACATCGAAGTATTCGATGGACTAACTTCATGTGAGCTGTTGTAGGAGCATGCATGGATTGCAAAACATAGTTAACACTATAAGAAAGATCTGGTCGCATGAGAGTGAGATACTGGAGGGCTCCAACAATTCCGCGAAAGTGACTTGGTTCAGCAATAAGAGTTTCATCTGCAATAATTGTAGACTTGGCCTCCAATGGTGTACTTATGGGCTTGCAATGCAACATATTAGATCGCTTAAGAATTATAAGTGCATAGTGTGACTGAGAGAGATGTAAACCATCAGTTGTGGGAGATATCTCAACACCAAGAAAGTGATGTACTGGACCTAAATCTTTCATAGAAAACTCACGGCTTAATATCTGAATAAAAGAGTTAACAAGTTCTAAAGATGATCCTGTAAGAAGTATGTCATCAACGTAAAGAAGTAAAACAAGTATACTATGATCAGAATGAAAAGTAAAGAGAGATGGATCAGCTAAACTACAAACAAAAAAACCATATGAAATAAGAAATTCACTAAACCTATCAAACCAAGCACGTGGTGCTTGTTTGAGTCCATAAAAAGCACATTGGAGTTTACACACATGCATTGGTTTATGTAGGTCAGCCATACTTGGTGGTTGTTCCATATATATATCTTCACTGATGTTACCATGTAAGAAGGCATTTTTTACATCTAGTTGACGAATGGGCCAATGTTTCACAAGAGCAAAAATTAAGATTATTTGAATCGTACCTGGTTTTATGACCGGAGAAAAAGTTTCGGTGTAGTAAATACCATTAATTTAATGATAGCCTTTGGCAACTAATCGTGCTTTGAGGCGATCCAGTATGCCATCAAGTTTGAGCTTTACCTTAAAGACCCATTTTGATCCAATCACATGCATATCGTGGGTGCGTGGGACTAACTGCCATGTATTATTGTGGTGTAGTGCCGTAAGTTCATCAAGCATGCTTGTTTTCCAACCAGGATGCAATAAGGCTGACTTAATATTTTTTGGTTCACGGGGAATTGTAGCAGATGAGCTTACAGTAAAGGCATATTTGGGATTTGGCTTAACAATTCCACATTTAGACCTCATTGTCATTGGATGATTTATAGGAGTTTCATGAGGTGGTGTTGTATTTATGGAGGGAGAGGACTCGGTTATGGGTAAAGGTTCAGGTTGGGTATTGGTGTTTGGTTCATGTGCTAGTGCTGGAAAATTAGAGTTTTCGGTATGCTGTTCCTCATCACCAACATTTTCTATCACAATTTCATCATGTAGAGGATCGCATCCAGCTTGTGGGGAAGGGATATCAACGGATGGTAGAGGAATGGAATGCAAAGATGCAAATGTTTGTGAAATATCACCTGATTCATGAAGAGTGTTAGTAGGAGGCAACCAAGTATCAAATATATTAAGAACATGTGTGGCAGCAGTAGAGAGTGATGCAAATTTGAATGGAAAAATAGTTTCGTCAAAAACAACATGGTGAGAAATGAAGAATTTTCTACTTGCTGGATGAAAGCATTTGTATCCTTTATGCTTTTCACTGTAACCTACAAAAACACATATTACTGTTTTAGGATCAAATTTATGATTTCTTGTATCCCAGGTGTAAGGGAAACATTTCGAACCAAAAACTTGAAGCGATGTATAGTCAGGGTGAGTTCCATGTAACATGAAGTATGAAGTGTCAAATTGTAGAGATGAAGATGGTAACCGATTTAGGAGAAATACTGTTGTAGTAAATGCTTCCACCCACAAGGAAAGAGGTGCATTGCTATGAAAAAGCATAGTCATACCCAATTTACGTATGATCCTATGCCTTCTCTCAACTATACATGTTTGCTCCAGAGTATGGGGACATGAAATCTGATGGACAATACCAATTGCAAGAAAATGTGTTGACAACCTAGAATTAACAAACTCATCTCCACCATATGAGTGTAAAACTTTTATTTTTCTATTGAACTGTCTCTCTACATACTGTTCAAATGCTAAATAGGCAGCAAAAAAATCAGATTTTTCTTTCAAGGGAATAATACACGTATACTTAGAAAAGTCATCCACTAAACATGCTTAAAATTTAAATTTTCCAATAGATAAAACAGGGGCAGGTCCCCATAAGTCATAGTGAATCTTATCAAAGATACAAGAACTAGAATGTTCAGAATGAGTAAAATGAAGTTTACTTAATTTTCCTAATTGACAACTGTCACATAGATGATTTGTCTGTGAATGACCTGTAACATCAATTAAACCTTTATTTTTTAATAATTGAACAACTGAAGCTTGAGGTTGTCCTAGACGCTGGTGCCAAACGTCTGCAGTGCCATATTTGAATCAATAAGAGAAGTGTGCTTCTGGTGTATTGGGTAAAACATACAAATCACCCTTCCTTTTCCCTGTTATTACTGGATGTCTTGTTTTCCGTTCCTTTATACAGAAATCTATGTCAAAAAATTCACAATTAACTAGAAATCGTGAGGTTAGTTGGCTTATTAAGAGCAAGTTTTGTTTTAAATCAAGAACTAAAAGAATATCAGGAAGAGGCAAGATCTTGTTTTTTTGTTTAATATATGAATCACCAATACCTGTTATTGGTATTGAAGAACCATCTCCAATTATGATTGAATCAGATCCTGAATATTCATGAATATTGGTTAACATACCTCGCTTACCTATCATATGATTGGAGGCACTTGTGTCAGAGGTCCATTCTGTCTCGGCAATGGAGTTGTCCAAGGTAAGAGCTGCAAGGGCTTGAGGGATTGTATCATTTTGAGGCATTCTTTTTGGTATCCACCAGCAGATTTATGGCCTGATTTCTCGCAGTATTGACATATTTCATTTCGATACCGATCTCGTTCAGCTGCAGTCATACAACGTTCTCCTGGTGGTGGTGGTTGTCGTTGTTGTGTTGCTGATATTGAATTATCTTGATAGCTGTTGTTTTGATTTCAAAATTGTTGTGCTTAGAAACCACGACCTGAGGATGTAAAGGCATTGTTTCTATTCTTTGAATCAGTATTTTGAGCTTGTTTTTGTTGGCCATAAAAGGCTAGGTGTGGAGTGAGTTGAGAGAGAGACACATCTAGATGGTTTGAGAACCAGTTACGACGCTGATCAAGGCTTTGTAATTGAGAAATCAGCTCTGGGTATGTAGGTCTAGGAGGTTTTAACATCATTGTTATGAAAGTTTCATATTGTGGTCCAAGACTCGTAAGGAGGCAAAAAACTTTTTTTTTATCTGGTATAGGTTTTCCTATAGTAGCAAGAGTATCACAGAGCCCTTTAAAAATGTGTATGTGATCTCCAATGGTCTGGTTGTCATTCTTGCGAAGGTAGGTCAATTGTTGTCGTAGTGTAAACTCTCGTTCTTGAGAGTCCTGAGCATATGCCTCTTTCAATGCTTCCCAGAATGCAAATGTTGTGTCTAAGCCAATGACAAGTCCAAGAGCTTCTTCAAAAAGGGTTCCAATAATCCATCCTCGGAGAAGGCGATCAGACTTTTGCCAGGCAACAAATTATGTCGTCAATTGTGGTGTCGTCTCATATGTATCTTTGGTGTTTGAGTTTGAGGCAATGAATTTTGTTGGAATTGGTGTTTCATTGGTGAGATGGTCGACTAAATCTTGGCTTTTTGCTAGTCCTAGGACTTGTTCTCTCCATAGTGGGTAATTGGTTTGTGTGAGTTTGAGAGTGACAAAATTTCCAACATTAAGAGATAATGAAGTCATGATGATCAGAAACAAAGATAGGATTGTTCCTGCTCTGATACCAAGAAGAAAAACAGAATTGAGACAAAGAGTTTTTATTGATATTTGAATATTTCTCACACTACAACCAGCAGACCTTATCACAATATATAGAGCCAAAATAATAACGTTATTACATGAGTTAAGGAAAGAGAAGTTTAGCAACTAATTACGTGATAATATATCGGCAAGGCTGTCAATTTGTTGAAGTTTCCTTTTCTTGTTAGATTACCATCTTGTAGGAATTTATTCCTTTTTTTTTTTTTTTAATTTCCTCATCACCAACCATATCCTTTTCTCTCCTTAATTTATGCTTGTTAATATCGCTAATACAAAAAAATCACATATAAATATATATTTTACTGCTTTATTGACTATCATGAATCATCCTCATGAGGCAGTGACAATCACCATAGGTTAAAGACGACCGCTACTATATATATATATATATATATATATATATATATATTCCATAGTTTTCCTCATATTTATCTATAGATAGAAAAATATAAAATTCTTAAAAAGGTGGGAGTTTGAGAGGTAATTGTTATTTTTTTTAATAAAATAAAATTTCATTAATTATCAGTAGCTGGATACAAATTCAATATAAAAGAATCTGACATAGAATCAACTACCATAACAAGAGCAAACTGATTCGCAGATCGCAAATGTTCAACAGAATATCCAACTGTCATATAGTTGATTTTAAAAAACTGCGACTGTAATAGTAGAATAATGTGACAAATCACTGTTCTTTTTACGAGCATCTGAAACGTAATAGTGCACAGACATACCACCAGACTCATAATAAAAAAACTTCTAACAAGAGAAGACATAACAAAACTTCTAACAATGAAAGACAAAATAACATAAAAAAAAAACAAGAAACAATATAATACAAAATAATAAAATGAAAAATATCAACCTAACAGCAGTAAACACATACATATCCATAAGCATATAGTAAAAATGGAGATGAGGAGGCGACGGTGAAAACAAGGAGGCAGAGAATGAAATCAAGCATAAGGAGCGTCAAGCGACGGTAGAAGATGACGCATAAGTAGAGGACGAATGAGTGGAGCTGGTGGTGGATATGATACAACAGTAGGGATGAGACTATCCATATCAAATCTAACATAAAATATTGGAATCACCGCCGATCAAAAGAGAAGATCAGCGGTGGTTCAATAAATAAAACTTAAGAGAGAATTAGAGAGAAAATGAGAAAGAGAGACGGCTAAGGTGATTATTATTATTATTTATTTATTGACAAAATGTTAGCCAAATGAATAAGTGTTTTTTGTTTTTTTGAGAGCATGAGAGGAGGAATCGAACTCGAATCTATTGTTCAGACTGTATATGCATTTATCATTAAGTTATACTTTGATATGTCAAACGATAAATTTATTGAATCTAGAATATGGTAAAGATTTTATTAATTAGTTTTGTCTATGATAAAAAGTTTTTGTTTGGTATTAAGATTGAAACTATGATTTTGAAAACCTAAAATTTTATAATTAAAAAAAATTAAATATATTATTTAGCTATTTTCAAATATTTATGATTGGAATATATAAAATTTATTTTAAAAATAATTTTTAATAATATCTAATTAACATTTTCGATAAAGTATATTTCACAATAACAAGTCAAACCATAAATATTAAATAAATATAAAAAAGGCATGTCATTTATCTGTGCAATATGTCCTAACTTAAACTTAATAAGAGAATATATGCCAAATAGATGACATAGCATAGTTAATCTCCTCAGTTTCTTTAAAAATATGGCAAGTGAATATGTTGGATTCAAATCCTCTCCCTCCACCATTATGTTAAGAATTTTGGTCAATTTGGTAGTGAAAATTATTAAAGAGAGAATTATTCCATTATGGAACTTATAATATTTCAGTATATTTAACCCTTTTATGCATAATATATATATATATATTAAGAATAACTCATGAGTAAGAAAAATAATAAGAAGAAGAATGACTAACTTAACAGTATACAATAGTGGGTTAATTAGAGTTACCAACCAATCTTTAGTGGTACCAGAGTTCTTTTCAGTGCTAAAAAATTTTAAGTTCGAGTCCTAATTGGAGTTAAATTTAAAAAAAAAATAAAAATAAAATCTACAACAGTGTTTAATAGAATTTTTCTTCCTTTTTTTTCCCCTAAAATTAACAGTATGCCAGGATTAGGGTTAGCTAATAATTGGTTATTAGCTAATAATTGGTTAACATACACTTTTTTTTTTTTTTCCCCTCAAGTTATTTTTTTAACTGTTTTTTTGGTTTCAATACCTCAAAATATATCACAAACCAACTTTTATACAATCTATAAATCCACAAAGGAAAATACCACAAGCTTGTGGTCTGTTCTCAAAATTCAAATTAAGTCAACAATTCAACACACACAGCTCTGCTTCTATTTGCAGAAGTCGTTTATAGTAAACGACAATCATTTGAGTAAAGACCATGACTGACTGACTGGTTCTTTACTTTTGATTTTGATTGCTTTGCATTTATATGGAAAACTACCAGCCTTCCATATATACAAGGTAGAATAAATGACAGTTCATGTTGTTGTTAGTATTTATAGTGCTTGAATATTTGAATTCCAAATTAATTAGTTGTAATTCATTGACAAGGTTTCAATTTTTGGGGGTAAGACCATAAATGATTTTTTTTTTTTTAATTTACAAATTTCCTAATCTTGACATAGACTGTTTTTGACCAATTAGAAGGGTGAATTTAGTATAGTGTGCAAAAATTGATCCGTGATACTACTAAACCTCTCTCTCTCTATAAAAAGTAACCAATTAGCTTTTGGTTAAATAGTATTGAAATTATTTTCAGAGCGGAAAGATGTAAGTTATTCGAGTAACAATTGAAGTCAAATTTACCAACATATATATATAATCTCATACAATATAAACTAACGGATCCTCTTGACAAAAATAAATAAATAAAGAAGGAAGGGTGGTAATATTGCCAAAGCGAGAATTGTTATGACTAAAGAAATTAATTTTCTTAATTTATAAATTAACATAGTTACCCTTTTATTAGTCTCAAAAGTAATTTCCTTTTATATTTATTGAAATAAAATCATTGACTATTATTTCTTTCCTTTTTATCAAACTAAATTCCATATAAAGAAATACTTGATTTTTTTTAAATAGAAATATTTGATTTTTAAAATTGAATTAAATTTATTTAAATTATTTTTATCTTGATTTTGGTTTTAAAAAAATCATGTACAATTGGAATCCATTAAACAAAAAATCATATATATTGATTGATTTATAATTTATTTTTTTGAATGATTGATCAATAAATTTGTTAAATAATGACACCAATAATCTTATCCAAATCACTAATAAAAAAGATATTTCATATTTTTATACGATTCATGATATAATAAAATATGAATAATTCAATTCATATAAGTTATTAATTTTTCATTATATTGTAAAAAAAATATTTTAAGTTATAAAAAATTAAGAGAAAAAAAAAATAAGGACGACCAACTAGAAAAAAAAAATTTAAAAGAAAATTTCATCAATATTTACATGTAGAGCGATAATTTTCTTGTTGGATCCTAATAAAAATATAATATATTCATGCTTATGATAATTTTTTAAAAATAATAGAATTTTTAATTTTTCTTTAAAGGCAAGAATATTTGTATACAAAGAAAATATTGAGAAAATAAAAGTATAATAATATAATTTATGATAACATCTTAAAAAAAAAAAAAAAAAAAGGAAAGTTCTTTTAAAGTTAATGGAAGGGTAATTATATCAATTTATAAATTAAGAAAATCAATTACTCTGTTTATAACAATATCGCCACCCAAGAAGGAATTATTAGATTATATATTTAAAGTTCTATATGATGTAAACTCATATATCAAACTTTTACATGTAATTTACATAATTTTTTACATGATCTTGTTAAAGTACTTTTTCTGTAATTGACATGTTCACAAATTAATTACCATTGAAACTTAATTATTGTTGTATTCATATAGATTATATGCCCTCAATGGCAATGAAACACTTATTATCATCAAAACTTTCATCTCTATACCATAGCAATTACAGTGTTAAAATGAAAATCTCTAATTTATTTTTAATCATGAACGTAGGTTGCCAGCAGGGAATAAAAAGAATAAGACTCCATCATAGCTATAAGTCATCACTCAACTAGCTAGAGTGAAATGGGTATATATATATAGGGGTGAAGCCAGAATTTTTTTATAAAGGAAGCAAAATTTCAAATATTATAAATTTACAATTATTTCAAAGTAAAACACATCGTCAGGTGGTCAATATATTATTAATAGGAAGTTAAATATGTATTTTTTTCTAATTAAAGCAATGTATTTAATATTTAAAAAAAATGAACAGGTGGGCAATTGCCCACAATTTACACCATGTGGCTTGCCACTGTATAGATTTAACCACATTTTTCTCATCTCTATAATTCCCAGAAGATCACAGCTCAACATCTACTTTTTTTTGTTTCATACATTAATTTTGGAGTCATTTTTAGAATTTTAAATTTGCAAGTTCAAATCTACTTAGTATCCTAATTACTAGGAAAAAGAAATAAAAAAAGAAAGAAAGAAGAAAAAGAAAAAGACTACTATATATAAAGACTGCACATATACAATAAGATGTTTTGAATTAATATTGACAAAATTAACAATTAAGTTTCTCTATCTTGATCGGAAAATTCTTATCTACATCAAGTGTACGGATTTATCTTGTACATCAAATTAATAAGTTATGAGATATTTTATCTAATATGATTCTTTTGTATATTTTTTGCCCAGTGAAAAGATATCAATACTTTTTTTGCTCTACGTGTTATTATCTGATCATTAGATTGGTGTATGCAGCGCAAGACTTAGCCATCTTGATCAATAAAAAAATTTGTGCTGCTAGCTTGTGTGAACACATTCAGCTGTTGTTTCATAGAAAATCATGTCTCCTTCCTGCAGGACCAGAAACAGCATATCTTTGGTGTCTCAGATATTGTTAAATAATAATTAATTAAAGCAATGAATAAATAATTGTCATCAGTTTATAAAATTACATGCACCAATAATAAGATCCATGGAGAGACAAAATGCTCTTACATGTATATATGAAACACAATACAATCAGATCCCATGATCATATAATCCCACACAAATGAATATTGATTATTTACTGGTACTGAAATTATTGATTTTCAAGAGGGTGAGATTTGAACTGGATCAGAATCCTAATTAACCAAAGACTGTACTTATTCAGAAATATGAGTAGCTAGCATCAGTTCTAGTGCATGTTTAGCTTATAATTTTCTTTTCTTTTTAATTTAATATTGAAGTATATGATAAACAAAAAAAAAAAAAAAAACAACAAGAGTGAAAGATCAAAAGATTAAAGGCGTAGTCGGACTGAAAATGAGATAAAAATTAAAACTGTGATAAGAGATCAAGACCAATGAATTAATTTCTTGTTTGTGTACAGTGAGAAAATAGACTATATATAATATATGATTTAAAACCGTATATAAGCAAAGGATTAACACAAACTGCTATTGAGTTAATATCTCTGATTGTGTTTTTGCCTCGTAATACAAAAGGTTAAAAGTTCAATTCCTGACAGCAACCAAAAGATTAGCGAAAACTAAAACAAATTATATATCAAACTGCATATAATTATTAATCAAAAGGATTAACAAAATCTCAAACAAATTAAAAAATTAAGATTTATAAACAAACATAGAATCATAGATATACATAGAGAGAAAAGATGGTGGGGTGACAGACAGAGAGTGAGCACGCAAAGCTTCGAGCATGAAAATCATGCAAGAAAATGCCATGTGTGCTCACTCTCTTCTGTCACCTCCCTTACCCTTTCATTTTAAACCCCTTTTAATATCCAAGTAGGCACTGGGCAGGCAGTAGGATCTTGCAGGTACAGTCCCAATTAAAACAAAACAAAAACCCTATTTTTTGTATTACTTCTACTGTTCCATACACAGAGAGTATAGCATCCTGTACTGGAACAACTGCTAAATTTTGCTAGCTTCTAGCTTGTGTATACAAGTGATGGCATGTTGGGCCTTTATATAGAATGGGAAAGAGCACCTAAAAGCATTTCCTCATATAATAATAATACACAAATGTTGTTGAGAGAGAGAGAGAGAGAGAGAGAGTCCAAAGGCATATTGATTACTAATTAATTATATATATATATATATAGATATGTAAATGTTGTGTTTGATCCCTAACTAGTAACCATACACATTTATTCAAATTACTTTTACCAATGCACCTTGTAAGTCTAAATCTTTAACCCCCAATCCAATTGGGCTATCTTTCTCTTTTATATCATCTTCTTCAGTCTTCACCTTCTTCAATTCTATCTTTTCCCCGTGCAC
>CATKHJ010300692.1:0-25354 GCA_949750685.1 Vernicia montana
TCATCCATACTTGATCTATGTCATTGAATATATTACTATGGTGAGCATGGAAGGTTTAGTTACGCTTGTATGTAACGAAAGCCGCCATGATCTCATATTGATGTAGGAAATGGACCAGATTGAAACTAAGGAGAAGTCTAAAGAAAATAGCACAAAAGTGTACACATAAAGAATTTGTTAGATATAATTGTTTCAGGTTTTATATGTAGCCCAAGTGGGAGATTGTTAGGTTTTAATCTTTATTATGTGGGCTTACATATTTAATATAACAATTATATTGACGGGCTATATTATAAGTGGATTTGGTTTAAGTGATTCATTTATGTAAAACCCATAGACTTCAGGAATTGGTATGGGGTTAATGGGTGGATACCCATTCCTGACCCATATAGGTTTAATGGGATCCTATTAGGTCAGTATTTAAAGACTCTTAGGTTATGGTCCCCAATACGTCAAATCATTCAGCCGCTTTCTATTCTCTCCCCATAAGAGACAGAGAGTTAAAAATCTTAAGGAATTAGGGATTTGATTGAGGAAGGCCATACCTGCAATCTAAGTACTCGTTCATCGTTCATTCCGCAAAGGTTCGACTGCTATAATGGATACAGGTATTTATATCTAAATCTCCTTAATAACTCTAGCATGATAGATTTTGGGTATTAAAGTATTAAAGAATTATGTGATTCTAACACATGGTCCATCACAATTTGGGCTTTGATATGCGGCCCACTTCAATTTCCGCAACCTTTTTACTATCTTTTTTTTTAGTGGGTTGTTAACTTGGACTTCATCTCGAGCTTTCATCTCTCCACATAGGCCTCCAAGATTTTCATGGCCTATTAGGACACTAATAGGCTCGGATACCATTTTAATTTTCCTAAACCATGGGGCTTCGACCATGAGAGTATTGGGTTCGCATCATCGGACTCTTCATCATTTGGCAACAACATCATTAAACTTGGAGCTTGATTGTAAGATTTACTTGCACTAAAATGGTCTAAGTCATTTTAGTTAGTTTTACCCACAACTTATATTCAACCTTCTTATTTTTGTTCTTGCATGTGGGATTTTCCCACTTCCAATATTTCCAGCAATATATTCCACTTGTTTCTTGTGTTTTGTACTAAAATCTAATCCTTGTCACTTTTGTAAGTGATTGCTTTTATTTTTTAATTTTGTGAGTTGTCTTAAAACTTGAAAAGAACATAATCAATTCTGTGTATTGCCTTGAATTCTACCTTAATCATTTGCCTCTTTTGTTCGTTTCTTTTGTTTGGTGTTACTGCTCGTGGAAATTGTGAAACATTGTCATTCAAACTACGAGGGTAAAGTAGCTTTATTGAGTTTGATAGTATCCATTTCCTGTAAAAATGTTGGTTTAATTATAGTGAATTGGAGGGTACCCAATTCTGGGTTTCATGAAACCCAGATCTGGGTTCTTTTTTTTTTTTTTTTTTTTTTAAGTTCTTAATTTTAATATTTTTTATTAATTAAAAATTTTATTTTTCAATAGTTTAATATTTTTTATCATTTAAAAATATGGGTAGATCCTATAATTCATTTTACTAAATTAATTAACGTCTGTTAAGGTTAATTTGACAGTTAGACCTTAAATAGAATTAAATTACAAGTTGAAGCTCCTAATCGGACGAAAATTTATTCCGGTCTCCAATTGAACTTTTGTAAAAAATTCAGGCT
Organism: Vernicia montana; assembly: GCA_949750685.1. Classification (NCBI taxonomy): domain Eukaryota; kingdom Viridiplantae; phylum Streptophyta; class Magnoliopsida; order Malpighiales; family Euphorbiaceae; genus Vernicia; species Vernicia montana. The sequence continues at coordinate 1,699 of CATKHJ010300692.1, forward strand.
CAAATTGGACATTCTCCTCATTTAAAAAAAAATAAAAATGAAAATGATTAAGTCTCGAGGGCACTTGTAGACACCGAAATTTTAATCAATTAAATTATTGATTAATTTATTTATTTATTGATTTATGAAGTTAAATTTGATTTTAATTTATTTATTTTATTAACCAATCAAATAATTTTAAAAGGTTAATAAAATAATAATTAATGGCCAATTAAAAATTAACTTGTGGGACTCAAATTTTGCTTTCCCATCAAGTTAGAGACCTCTATAAATAGAGAGGCTTTCTTCATTCTTCCACGCACACAAGGTAAAAAGCACAGACATAAAACTCTGAAGTTCTACAATTTGAAGAAAAATTAAATTTTGTAAGAATTCAATTCAAATGAATTATATTTTATTAATTTTCATGTTAGGGAAAAAATAATTTGCAAAATTTAATTATTTTAGTCTAAAAAAGAAATGATTTCAAACTAAATAAAAATCATGTCATTTTGCAAAAAAAATAATTTAATCTTTTAGAGAGAGAGAGTAGTTTTAGTTTTTTCATTTCTTTGTTTATAGCTTATAGATAGATATAAGGCCATAGCAAAGCCACTGCCATTTTTATGGTGGTGTCTATATAAATGATAAGCCTAATGCCCATCCACCAATTTCTCTACTAATCTCATGACTTTGTTCATTGCAAATCCTATTGACAGAGAAATACTCCCATTGATTCCCCTGCATCACATTTCATGTTTGTGTTTCTTGCATACCAGCTAGGTAAACTGTCAGCCCAAAAAGATCTATATATTCTTTCAAGAAAAAATTATAAGAAAATTTCCTCCAAAATTTATAAAAAGAAAAAAGTGGCAACCATTTTTTTTATTTATTATATCCTAATTTTCATGTATCTTCAATTTATTTTTGACTACTGATAAATGAAAGTCATATTACTATTAGCAGAGGTATAGCCTCCATCAATAACAAGATTGTGTGCTGTTATGAACCCAGATTCTTCACTAGCAAGAAACAATGCAGCCTGAGCTACATCTTCTACACTTGCACATCTCCCTCGCAACAAACTTCCTCTTTCCCCGACGATCTTGCTCACATCTTCAGGCTTCATATCTACTTTCCCCATAATCCTTCTATAGGCACTAACAAGCATATCTGAAGGAACACCATGAGGCGAAATGCAATTAACTCTAATTCCATATACGCCTAATTCACAAGCACTACTTTTCATCAATCCAAGAATTGCCTCTTTTGAAGATGTGTAAGAATGTGATCCTAATCCTCCCATTATAGCAGCAGAACTCGACGTGCATATAATACAACCCCCATTTCCAGCTTTGATCATAGCCCTGGCCGCGTGCTTAATTCCATGAAAAATTCCATTGACATTAACTGAAAATAAATTCTTTACTTGCTCCATATCAAGATTGGTAATGCTGCCATCAAGACCTGCAATACCAGCATTATTGAACATAATGTCTAGTTTTCCTTTCCAAGATAGTGCAAGATTTATAGCTGATTCTATATCAGTTTCTTTAACAACATCACAATGGATGTATTTTCCCCCAATTGAATTAGCTAAATTTTCACCCAATTCATCAAGAATATCAGCAATAACAACATCAGCCCCATTTTCTGCAATTGTTTTTGCTATTGCTGCACCAATACCTCTTGCTCCACCAGTTATAACAGCAACTTTGCCCCTCAACCTATAGCAAAATGAATATAATCATCTTGGTAAGATATTAATTAATGAACTAAATTACAACTCATCATAGTAAGATGATTAGTGAAATTACTAACCTCTTTGTGGATAACATCTGAACATCATTATGCATATGAATATCCGTCTCCATTGCTACTTAGAATATCTGGCAGCAGCTGGATGGTGATCATATATATATATATATATATAATTAAGGGTAGTTGTTCAAATGATGTGAGAGATTAATTAATATTTGAATGACACAAATTAGTGGTGCTCTTTGAGAGGATTTTAGTTTACTCCTGCATGCTCTTTTCATTCTTGACAACAACCTGCTAACTATAAGCTAGCTAGCTGCAGCTTAAATTTATATATAATTGTGTTATCTTTTTAAGTTTTATTTTCCTTTTATTGTGCATGATGATCTAATTCTCAACAATTTTTTTTTCTAGTGCATGATCAATTTGAGGATGAGATTAAAAAACAAAAGATAAAAAATGAAAAGAATAAAAGTAATTTGAAAAACTTGAGTACTTTCTCTCATCAACTTATCCTTTATCAAATAAAATGGAATTTTCTTTCAAAGATAATTAATTAGCCAAAAAGCTAAAAAAAAATTTAAAAAGAGGGTAATTTAAATTTGTAGCGAGTAAGGTGGTGTTTGATAATACCATTCAACACTTAAAATTAAAATTTTCAGCACTTAATCGTTTTAAATTTGTTTAATAACTACGTTTTAAAAGTCTAAATTAAGTCAAAAATCACTTAAAATGATAAGTCAAAATTTTTAACTTAAAATTTATACTGAATGCAATAAGTGATTAAATTTTTAAATATTTTAATTATTTAAAAATTATACCACTTATTTTATTCAGCACTTAAAATTCAGTATTTAAATTTTCAGCACTTAATTTTAGTTTTACCAAACACCACCTAAGTCTTCCTTACATATAGTGTATACACTAATCCAATAAAATAAGAATATATAAAAAAAATATATTGATGTTATTTCCCTTAACAAAAAATGAATATTAAAATTATATTAATTAAAATATCTTACTATTTATTAATTAATTTGAGTATATAAAGTAAGAATTTTTCAATTTTTACCTCTAATTACTCAATAATTTGATGATTTTGGATTAATATAACAAATAGGGCTGTAAATGGATAAGATGAAACTAAATCTTAACTAGCTCATTTATTTATTAAACAATTTTTCTAACCACTGCTCTATAAAAACACTAGTAAAGAATAGTTATTTTAAATAAAATGTAATTAAGAAGATATAATAATTCAATTACAAAATCATAATATGAATTCATCATGCGTATACATTATGAAGTTGGAATTTTTTTTTTCATTTTAATATAATTTAATATAAATTGAAGAATATGTATTTAAGAAATAATTTAAAATATAAATGATGATTATCATCATAGTCATCATAATTTACAATTTAGTTGGACTATATTAAATATTATTAAAATTATAAGAAATGGTTATGGAAATGTAAAAAAAAAAAAAAAAAAAGATTATGGAAATGTAAAGGTGAGACCAAACCATAAACCCAAATATACCATTATTTACCCACAATCCACAAGCAATTAGCCTAAAGAGATTAGAGAGTGAAATTCTATCTTTGAAACCCAAAAACGAGTAGAGCAGTCGGCGATTTTGCTAAGACAATCATGGAAGTCCCGGGATCATCAAAGCCAATGATAGCTACACAGGCCGAGATGGTGGAGGCCAGAGTCCCCATCTCCTACAGAGACCAGTGCGCCCACCTTTTGATCCCTCTCAACAAGTGCCGCCAGGCCGAGTTTTATCTTCCCTGGAAATGTGAGAACGAGCGCCACTCTTATGAGAAGTGCGAGTACGAGCTTGTTATGGAGAGAATGCTCCAGATGCAGAAGATCCGTGAAGAAGAGGTCAAGCTCAAACAAGGCCAGAAACAAGGAAGTCCCATCCCTCTCATCCCCAAAACTGCCAATGCCTAGCTGAAGCATATATCGAGTGATTTCCTTATTTTTCTTCTTTTATGGTAAGTGTTTTCTCCTGGATTTTGATTGATGGGTTGGTTTGTTTATGTTGTTATGTGTGATATTTGGTGGAATGTTGGTGATTTTGGGGAATTTTTGGTGGTGGGTTAGGCATTGGGGTTATTTGATTCTTGGTTAATCAAAGACTTTATCTTAGCTAATAGTTTTTCAGAATTTCAGGTCTTGCTCGTCTAGGGTTTGATTGAGAAAGTAATGTTTAGGGTTTTTATTTTATTTTATCAATTAACTTGATTTCTATTAATTTTTAATGAATTGCTCATGAATTGTGATTGTGTTCTTCATGGGTTATTGGATTTGGTATGACAAATTGTAGAGCGTGATTAATATCCAACCTTTCATTTTTTGGAGGTCTGTTTTGGGATTTTGCTGCTGGGTGTTTGCTTGATGAAATGTTTGATTATGGTTTTTTTTATCAGCTTCTTTTTGTGGGTTTCAATTTATGAGTCATGGATACGTTTAATCTATTCTTTGGGCAGAAGATGCTGGAGGCTTCTTTTGCTCCTTTCTGATTTACAAATTGGTTTTGAAATTTTGGGATTTTGCCACATTTAGTTAAAATTTTCTTTTTAAAATTCCAACCTTGGGAAACTTATATATTCCTTGTTATATTGGTTGTGATGGTACCCTTCCATAACTGTTTTATACTTTTTTTCTAGAACACATTCTGAACTTGTGTTGGTGTTGGCCTTTGTGGTGTGGGTATTTAGTAATTTGAAAACTTTTGGTCCATATTCATTTCGAAGTAAGTTTTTGGCCTGGTCAATCTTGATGGCAGATCAACTGCAATTCGTGAAGGGGATTCTCAAAAGTGAAGATTCAAAATAGTTACATTATAACCTGCTGATAACGAATACGTATATAGAAGGATGGCCAGTTTTTAATGTAGTGGGTCACAAGTTGAGATTGCTGATATAGATAAGCTAGTTCAAAGTCATAATATTATTTTTCAATGCTTGAGTCAAGGTCATTCATTCTATTGATAAATTCTTCAAAAATATAAAATACGTTCTGTCAGAAGTTATTTTCCTTCTTATGTAGCTGAGGAAACCCGTTTTCCTATGAGGAAATGATTAGTAGTTAGGCAAATCATTATTCAAACCTGGGTGATTGACGTAAATATTGAAAATTGGTGCTAAGGGAAGAGTTAGTAACAAAGGCATTGTAATTGCTATGAGTAAATTCTGGGACGAGAACACTTAAGACCACAGCCCTTGGACTTAATCAAAGGGTAGCTATGTTTTATGGAATAACTACTCTAATACATATCTCTGAGCCCCAACTACAAATGGAAGAAGAAAAGGAAGTTTTAACTATACTGAGCCTCCTCCTTTCATTTGCAATTGAGAACTGGAAGAAAAATGTCAAGCCCTTCTATGATTTTTTTTAGGGCTCACTTTTGCTAGCTTGTTTTGCATTAGGTTGGATATGGTAAAACTGTCACAAGTTCAATTGTGGTATTTTTAGTAGAAGCACTTCAAGTCCTCGTCACTTTTTCCTCATTTTAACCCGCATCTACTTCTCCACATTAAAAGAGTATGGTTATACAATTATTTCTTCTAATCCCTTTTCCTTTCTAAGTTCCCATTTGCTTCTCATCAAGAGATTGAACAAAGGGGATGACATAATTATGACTTTTGGAATGTCAAAAGTGCTTGGGATCAGGGGATAGGCATCCTATTGGGGCTAAATGCAACATGGCGTTACTGAGGAAAGTAGAATTGAATGGCCATTAGATCTGCTGATCCAGCTCATTTCTGTATTTTTTTTTTAAATGATCGGGATGGCTCAAGTTTTGCATTTAGCTGTTTCCTTGTGTTGGCTCTTGTGGTGTGGGTACTCTGAAGTTTAAATCAATGGCCATTTTGTTCTTCATGTGGTCAAAAAAAAGTAATTTCAACTCAGAATTGTTGAATTGTATGTTAATAGGGCAGTCTAAGATGAATGGGAAAAAAAAAAGGTCAAGTTGTTTGTTCATTTGTACTCATTTAATGGAGAAATAAAATTCAAATTATGTCTAACATTTTGAATTGATGTCATATTGGACATGTTTATGCTGTTATATAAGTTCATATGAGGTGCATGTGCACTCAACATCCTTGTATTTTGAAGCGAATCATCTCAATATTTGAATCATTGTTTTTAAATTATTTTGCTACTGAAAGGTTTTGGAAACGGGTGTCTCGTGTGTGTGTGTGCACACTCACACACATGCACATATGAGATTATGCCCTGTGGATGTAGTTGATAGCGGCTTAGTAGTTGATTATTGTCACATAATTGTTAATGAAGCTCTTGAAATTTGTGAATAGCACAGGTGAAGTTCCTGAACTTCTTTAACATAAAGGAAATTGATCATTTACTTGGAACACATCCAGCTGAAAGTTGTGTACATGCCACCTTAATGGGGGATGGGCAGTAGCCAACACAATGGTATATTTGATGCTAGTGATAATAGATGTGTTGCTGGCCCTTTCTCTGCCTTTTATAGAGGCTTAGTTGTTGATATTGATTGGAAAGCTAATCTTTGCATCTAATCGTAGTGCATGATGTAGTGATTGTTGCTTGCTTATGTGGTTTGCGGTTCTTACTTTGCTCTGGCCATGATATTGATTCAAATTTCTGGTATGCAGCTTTCGAATTGCTGAGAGATGGATCTTCCAATGTCTATGGCCACTTTTGGTGGGAAGTTATTTTGGACTGTTTATCTGGAGACACATGTAACAGACTCCTCATACTTTCTTGCTTATTTGTCAGTTGTGAAACCTTGTTCAAGTTTATGGAATAAATTCCTTACTGGCATTGACATTCTTTGTTTTAGCATCCTGTATCAGATGTAAATTTGGCCATGGCTTATGGATAATACTTATTAAAAATTTCATAATCATGGAAATATCACTGCAGCTATGTACAAACAGACATAGCTGGGGCAGTAGCTTCCACATTTGCTGTCCAGGAACCTGGATAAATAGATATGAAAATTCTCTCCCTGATCCACATTGCAATCTGCAGTCGAGTTCTGCATTTTTATTGTTTGCATTATAAGGATCAAACTCTGGTATATGCGAGTCAAACATGTGCTAATATCAATTTTTTTTTTTTTTAGATTGAATATAATCTTGATGCTTACATATGAAGATCAGAACTGTGGATGATGTAAGCTGGAAGAACATCAGTTGAAGATGTTGTCTTGGACGTCTCTCTAGTGGAATAAAGCTGCATTTTAGGACCTTATTAGAAGGGGGGGTTTATATTAATTTGCACCTCGGTGCTTCCTTGGTTTATACTTTATATTAGAAAGCATCAATTTGCATAAGGAAAAAAAAATGTATTGGAATATGGAACCTAGTTAAGCTGAGAATATGAACAGAGTCCATAGGATATAGGCACCAGTTCTTAGTATTTGGAGACTTTAGAATTTTTTTTTTTTTTTTTTTTTGGTCCAAAAAGATATATTATGCTAGCACTAAAGGACTAAGAATTTGTTCAAGTACACAGGGAGCCCAGTAGAATACAACATAAAGGACTGATAGCTCAAATACAATATACTCATTAGAGGGTTTTTTAAACTGGGCTTTAAGCCCAACACAACCACAGACATAAAAATTGTGAAATACCCAGCCCGAAGGCCTACCAACAATGTTGAATTTCATTTATGCCCCTGGCTCTTATCCCTTTCAGAAACTTCCACCATCTCCTTTGTCGGCACTTCCATTATAGGCAAAGAAAATGAAGAGATCACTGGAATAAGTAGGGTAAACGCATCTGGATTAGCCCCAAAGTCCTTGCACCATTGAGTTTTCATTCTAAACAACCATGGCCTAAGGGGAGACTTTCCTCTATCAATGGCTATGGATACCAATTGTAGATATAGATCAGCTTTCAAAAGTATCAACCTTGAGATTTCATAGTATGTGCTAACAAAATCTTCCCCATCCACCTAAGGCCAACTCCACTGAAGGATGGATTCGGTGAAAAGACCAGACAAAGCTGGAGATACCCAGGATATCACCATCGTTATAGATTCAGCACCAAAACATAGAAGGCCCGATGAAGACATGAGACAAAAGATGCCATCAAAAAAAAGTAATTAACATATATAAACAACTAAACAAAACAAAGAAATGAAATGGGACAGAAATCGGGTGTCTCCTCCGGTGGCCGGAGCCACTGAAAGTTACCTCAACTGTAATCCTAGATCAAAAGGCAGAGACCTTCAGAGAGAGAAAAAACAGATATCACTGAGACCTTAGATAATTGACACACGAGTGTAAGATGAGTTAGATGCTTCAACACCATTTTCTAAATAAAATTCTTATAGTTTGATTGGGCCATTCACTAAAAGAAATTCTCCCTTTTTCTTCATTTTTTACAACATTGCTTTATTTGGGGCCTTCTGTTTGGACTAAAATGGCCTATTTAAAGCCACATTGGCATAATTTTGCTTCGCTGGATGATCAGATTTGTGGTTTATTTATTGTTTTTAAATTTATAAAATCTAACTTCAACTTTTGCACTTTTTGTAATTTTATAAATTTAAAAATTTTTAGTATAAATTTATTAATTTGTTGCAATGTTACCAACAGCTTAAATTCAGGTGAAAATTAACCTAAATTTACCTCACACATACATAAAAATAAAAATAAAAGAAAAAATTTATGTAAAATTTTCTTTTCCACCAATAGAAAAAGTTTTGCTTGCTCCATCTCTCCTAACTCTCTTTTTATGGCCAACATTGAGATTTTTGGAAGTTCATGTGAGTATTGAGATGAGTAGCAGTACTAATGAATGAGATCTGTTGACATATTAACAATTCAAGTAAATTTTTGCCATGAATTTGAGCTAGTGATAATATTATAATAAATTAATAAGTTTTTGCTAAATATTATCAAATTTTAAATGACATGATAGAAATAAAAAAAAAAAAAAAAAAAAATTATTTTTTTTTATTTTTATTTTTTTTTTGTAATTAAGCCTTAAATAAATAAAACTAGCTCTATCCAATTTCTTAACTCTCTTTCTTAATATCATGTCTATCCAAATCCAACATAACTATCAACTATGCCTTGAGGATAAGGATAAATGCATGGTTTCTTCTTTATATTTGTGGGCTAATTCCAAACCCATCTACTAAAACTAGTACATAATATTACCTTACTACTAAAACTAATTTTTAATAATATTTTAAATTTTCAGATAAAAGAAAATTTTAAATTTATATTTTTGACCTTATATATTACAAAATAAACACCCAAACATTAAATAACTAACTTATTCTAATAGCACACATATTGATGGTTGCATTAGTGGACATAAATTTACCATATGTAGGTGGATTTGGAATATCATTGACTCTAACTCTCTAAGATAAAATAAAAATAACAATAAAAATTTTTAATATGAATAAATTTTATAAGTTACAAATTTACATTTATTTTTTATGAACAATAACTTATTTAAAATTTTATATCATTAATTCTATAAATTTAATTGTATTTGAGTTAATTTTTATCAAAATTGAAAGAATTTCAGATAAATTGTAAATTAATAATATTTTAAATTTAAAATAAATTTATATTTGATATATAAGAATTGAATATGAGAATTCATTTATAAATTAATTTTTTAAAGAAATTTATTTACAAATCAAATGTTTTTCATATTAATTTGTTCCATATGTAATATAATATTTTTCATTTAAAGAAATTATATTTTTCTTGTTCGATTCAAGGAATGGATAAAAAAACAAAGATAAATATTTTTAAATTATACTTTTATTTTTAAAAGGATTCTTAAAATAATTTTACAAATTTATTATGTCACTTAAATAAATCTATCCTTACTTAATTAAAAAGTTAAAAACAAAATAAAATTAGGGAATATTAATAATTTGAATGAGATTACAATATAAATTCAAATAAGAAGAAAACTTAAAATACATATACTTTTAAGAATTCTTAAATATTTAAAATTTTATACTCGAAAATTAAAAATCAAATAAAATTGAGCAACATAATAATAATTGGAGTGGGATCATAATATATATTTTAACAGGAGCATAACTTAAAACACATAAATTTTAGGTGTTTAAAAATATTTGAATTAGATCACTCGACATTTTAATAATTTTAGAGAGATCACTTTAAAAATTTCAGTAAAATCTCTACTTAAAATATATATATAAATTAATAAGATATTTAAAAATTTGAGTGGAGTGAAGCACCTGAATAAAACTATTATTTAGGTTAGTATTATCTGTTTAGAGTCTCTATCTATAACAACTTTTAATATTGTCCAGCTCCCACCTAAAAGCTAAAGTATGAAATAAATTCTAAATTCTAAATATTAGACTAAAAAAGGTTTGAAAGTTTGCATGGTATATCAATAAATCATCTAATGCAATTATTTCAAACTTTTCACACCAAACTCATACATATAATTATAGAGACAATTTGCACGTGCTTTTCACACTAATGAGTTGGTGCCCTTTGGTGAGCTTCTTTTTCTATTTCTTCACTTATTAAAAGCAAACTTATAAAAAAAAAAAACTTTTATTTTTTGGCTAAACAACATTTTTGGATTCAAATGTTTGACTTAATTAATTTTAAGAAAATTCAATTTTCACACACATATAAATGGAAACTAATTATTAATTAAATATAAAACCCATGTGGAAATAAACATGAATATACATTCTCTCATATATATATATATATATTTTACTAAAAAAAAAAGATTAATTACTAGTAGTCTTCTACTATCAATACTTTACAATGAGTTCCATGTCTTTTGAATAATATTATTTGTCTAACATTTCCAATTAATTAAGAGTGCTTGACCCAAGTATATATACAATTATTATTCCTTATTTCTCATTAATTAAATAGGTTAATAATATTTTATTTATTATTATAAAGTATAAAAAAGGGGAGAAAATAACAAGAAAGATGACTCTGAATTGGTGAGTAAAAAAAAGAAAAAGAGTTAACCACTCAGAATGTTGCAAATGAGTGAGGAACACGACATGTATATTACACATGCAGAAAAGCAGAAACTTCCAAAAACTGAAGGAATAATTAATTAAATTTAAAGGTTTAATTTTAATTTTAATTAACATTAGTCTGTCTTTAATTAACTAGAAAATTATATGCATGCAGTAAAGTAGAAACTTCCAAAAATTGAAGGAATAAGTAAATTAAAAAACTATAAGATGAGGATGAGAATGATCCAAATTCAATTTACCTAACACTTTGATTTTTTTGTAATTTTTTTAGAAGAATTCAATGTCCAAAATGATTATGACACTGTACTTATGAGGCCATGTCGACTGCTTTTATATTTTAAAAAAAAAAAATCATCAATTCGTCCTATATTCATTCACAAAATATATTTTTGGTTCATATAAAAAAGAATATTAAATAAATTAAAATATTATATTTCATATCTTTTTAAATACCAAAACAGAACCTTTTAGGTGTGTGATTCATTATGATGTATGGTATTTGAATTACCGATTAAACATTAATATCTAGATTTGAGCAATTTTAAAAGTATTTATCGATCACATGAACACTATTAAGAAACAAAAATCAAATTTTTGCAAGATTATAGTATTAGTCATTAATTACAGTTCACATAATTTGGTCGGACAATTAATTCAATATTTAGTGATTATACACAACTTGTCATTTTTTTTTAGGAGAATCAAATTTAGATTAAACAAAGAGATAGATATATTTTTACTATTAGGCAACCCGATAAATCTACCAGTTTATCTATAAACTAATTCAATAAGAATAAAATGCATTAATTAATAATGTATGACATTATTAATTGATGCGTCTTATTATTATTAGTTTAGTTTACAAATAAAGTGATACATTGAGTATATCTAATAATTTCTCTAGGCCAACCTCTCAATATAGAATAAAATATATTTTTATTTCATAATTCTCCTTAAATTTTGAAAAAATTCTAACAACATTAGATAATTAACAGAATAATTAATACATTTTATAAGAGATAAAATAACATGGGAATGTTGAATGTGAAATACTTTTTTTTTTTTTTTTTTTTTTTTTTTTGGTGATTATCTTACGTGCATGACCAGACCAACACAAGAGAAAGGGAAATTATTAAAGAAAAAAAAAACACAATTGAGGTTGTAATTTTCAACCACCTAATTCCAATCTTCGAGGATTAAAAGTCAAGAAATCGTGGGTCCTACTCCTTCAATCATCATATATTCCCTACATAAGAATTTAATTTAGATTTGATAATATTATATTATTTTTTGTTTGATCAACTAGTCCATAATTCCACTTTCCTATGATTTCCATGCATAAAATGAGCTATTAATTAATTTCTCATTCTATAGTCCAATCTTTAATATTAAAACAGTGCAAAAAAAAATCTTTAATATTAAAAAAAAAAATTCTCATTCTAGTCCAACCTTGCACATTATTTTTTTAATTTTATTTATATTTTTAATTTTATTACTTTATTTTTTATTTTATATTAAATAGATCCAATAGGCCGAAATAATATTATAAACTATACAATAGAGGTAATCATCACCTTTAACATCTCTCACCAAATTAATATTAATTTTTTGTGATTTAAAATACTCGAATATGAGACATTTCATTCTCCACGTCTTTTAAGGGAATGAAAATTAATTTAATTTTTTTATTACAATTTATGTAATAAATTTAAATAAATATTAATATGACGTTGAAAGTAAAATTTTATTAATATACTCCCTCCATTTATTTTTATTTGTCATTTCTTGAAAGAATTTTTTTTTAAAATATCTGTCACTTCAAGAACTAATAAGACTTTATTTTTTTTTTTTTAATTCTATCATTATCATATACCCTATAATTAATGCACATATTATTCATTACTCTATAATTAATAAGAGTAATTTAGTCATCTTATTTTTAAAATTTAAAGTAATTAATTATTTTTTAATTTTTTGTGAAATAATAAAAAAGACAAATAAAAAAAGACGGAGAGAGTATTGTATATATAATATGAATAATAATTGTTATTACTAATGAGTAATGAGTGGGCTCCCCTTAAATTCTGAAAGCTATCGAATTAAATAATTAGCATTTTGTAAAATATGAAACTTGAAAATCATTTTAAAAATGTGAAAGGTAAAAGAAATAATTGAACAGAATACAGCCCATGAAAAATATTTTTTTTTAAAAGTTCATTTTTGGAATTCATAAGAAAAATGAGAAGTGTGAAAGAAGTGGAAAACAAATTAAGCCTTGAGGCTTTCATTGCATGTTTAAGAATTTTACAAAACTCTACATCTTGACTACTCTCAAAATAATACAATTAGGGCCACTTCTAATTCCAAGTTATAAAATTTTATTAATATTAATCTTCTACATCAGCCTTACGTCAATATTTTTTTTAACGTACCAAAATTTTTACCTTATGTTTGGAATGAAGGAAAATAAGAGGGGATGGAAAATAAGATGAGAAAATATAAAAGAAAAATAACTTTACCTTGTTTAGATTTGGAAAGAAAATAAAGGGAGGAAGGAAAATAACACTTATTTTCCTTTAAATATTTTTTCTCCAAAATAGAGAGAAAGTGGAGAGAGAAAAAGAAAAATTGTAATAATAAAATATAATTCAAATTCAAATTTAAACTCAAGAGATAAAAGAAAATAATAATTTAAAATTTATACATTTTCTTTCCTCCCATGTATTTTTAGCTTTCTAAACAAGAGAAAAAATAAAATTATTTTCATTCATTTTCCCTTTTATTTTCCTTCAATTCAAACAACAAGAAAATAAAATAAAGAGAGTAAAATTTTCATATTTTCCTCTCTTATTTTCTTTCCTTCCTCAATTTTACTCCCAAACATAGGGTTAAAGTTATAAAAAAAACAATCAATCATTCAACTATTTAAACCAATTAGGATTAACTACTTTCTCTGAATTAAAAAATTATATATTTATATTCATCTTTTACAACAGTAATACATCAATAAATTATATATATATCATGAATTTTTAAAGAGGATTGAGATATCAAAATTTAAATGTATTACGAGACAATTACTCCACTATTAAATTATTAAATTATTGATGTGAATGAAGTCAATTTAAAGTTTTTGGATCAGTTAGATTGTAAAAATCACAAAAAAAGCTCCAAGTAATTTTATAGTTTAACAGCATATGAATAATGAATCGTAAATTTTAATCTGCATGAGTTGGGAGGTCTGATCCATTTAAATCAAAAAAATATTAATTTTTTAGCCCTACAATGATGAACTTGTTTTGAACCCCAAAATCAGTCTTTTAATTAATTTCGAGCCATTTTTTATCTTGGACTTTTGTAATTTTGTTTTATTTTATTTTTTTATATCATTTTAAGGTTTGTAAGATGCATATAAGCCTCTTTTTTATCATTTTGAGGGTGACTTTAATTTTATCTATCAGACCATTACCTTAAATTGTGAATTTTTTTTTTTTTTGAACATTTTACTCGTTGCGTCAATTATCAATTCAACCAATAAATTTTTGATTTAATGATATTAAAATCATTTATAAAATTAAAAAATTTCAAGTTTAAATTCTAATCAAAATCAAATTTACTAAAAAAAAAAAACTACTAATTCAATGGCATATAGATATGAATACATGTCCTAATCAAACTCATTAAATATAATTAAAATAAAATCAATAAATAATAAATAAATTGATAAGCTCAAAAGTAAATATAATATTAATAAAAAAAAATGTGTACACTCTTAAATGCACATGAATTAAATAATAATTTATGAATTGAAAATCTGAAATTCTTCATTTCAAACAATTGAGATAACGTGGTCATTAAATTATTTTGGTATAAAAAAACAAAAAGCATGGTGGATGACAACTTTGTGTGGATGGAATTTCTTGCTCTTGGCAAAAAAATAAAAAAATAAATAAAAAATAAGAGTAGAATGTCATATCAAAATCGAAAAATTGCTCAAAATTCAAAAGAACAAATTGTCTGGCATAAAGATGTCGACACAAAATAATTAATATTATTTAATTTTAATTTAGTAAATGATGAATAATATAACCAATATTTGTAAGTCTTCGAAAATTAATTACATCACAGTATTCCAATTTCAAGGAATTCTTTGGATGCAATGTATGGAAATACGAAGGGAAACTTCTACTACTTCCGTATTATATAAGTTTTGGAATGTTGAAAAGGATGCATCTAATCCATTTAAAAAAAAAAAAAAAAAACACGTGATTTTCAATTTCAGTGCATTTGAAATAAGAATTTTTTGAAAAGTGATAGAATTAATATACATTATTGTATAATTTTTCCACACACACACACACACACACACACACACACACACACACACACACACACACACACACACACACATATATATATATATATATATATATATATATATTTAACATTTGATTTAGTCAAAGGCTAATTGTGCATGCTGAAATTAAAGAAATCAGCTAATGATTTTATTAGTTTTTTCATTCTCTTTAAAAATGTGAAAAGTATAAAGTCTCATATTTAAATTTTTCAAATCATAAAAAGTTATTATCAATTTAGTTAAAAATATTGGATTAGCTCCTGTTATATAGTTTACAATATTATTTCGATTTATTGAACCTTCCTAGTATTAAAAAAATAAAAAAAAATCACAAGAATATAAAATATTTTTTAAAATAATCTCATAATTAAAATTATTTTAATTGATAAAATGAGAAACGCTTAAATCTACTCATTACCATCTAACTAAAACTTAAAGATGCTATAATATATATTCTATAAAAAAAAAATGCTATAATATAATTTGATCTATCATTATTTTAGCTATTTGGATAATAATGGAGTAAATGAATGATTATCTTGTAATATAAATTATTTAGAATTCAAATTATGAAAACTCTTATCTAAGAATTTCTTGTATATTAAAAAACCCATAAATTTACATTTACTCCATCTGTTTTAAATTAATAGACATTTTAGCAAAAAAATTTTGTTTCAAATTATTTGATATTTTAGTAGTTCAATACAGTATTTATTAGATATTTTTTAATTTTACCCTCATCACCAACTTCATTTTCTCTTACTTCTACTATGCCTTATCAAAAATAAAAAAATGATATATTTGTTCATCTTGATTAAGATTGAAACTATTTAATAATTTTTTTAATGTGTACACTTTCCTAAAATGTCTATTATTATGAAACGAATAGAATATATAATATATAATTAGCTTAATATTTTTTGCATTGTTCATTATAATTAAAATTACTCTATGTTGAGTCCAGGGTCGACTCAAGAATTTGTGGGGCTCTAGGTAGGAGTCAATTAGAGGCCCTTTAATATCATGAACAAAATTTTTGAAATTACTCAAAATTTACTTTTTTTGTTTTTTAGATGTAAAATCACTTATTAAAGTTTTACATTCAAGTTTAAAAAATAATTCTTTTTCAATAGACAATATGGCCAAATTACTCAATCTTTCTTGTAACATTGTTGAACGTAAATAAGAATTTATTCATTTTAATTTTGAAAAACTTCTTTATGCTAAAGTTACAGTAACATGAATACTTAATAATATTTTATAGGTGTATTTAAGTTAATCTATTAGTTAGTCGTTTAACCAATAAATGCTAAACTTACTCATAAAATTAAGCCAATTTTCAATATAGATGTTTAAGCTAATTAATCACAAAAAATTAGCCGTTTAAATTTAATACTACACGTTCAAAATCCAATAAAATAGTAGACTTATTTTATTTATATAATTAATAACAAATTTGAGGGCTCCAATACACTTATATAATTAATGGAAAAAAAAAAATTGGGGGCCCTAGGCATAGGCCTTGATAGCCTATGCCTTAAGCCGCCCTGATTGAGTCATGTTAATAAATTACTCCATTCATTCCATTATCTAAGGCATTTTAGTAAATATTTTTTGAGTAATATTAGGTGACGCAAGTTGAATCAAAAAAATTTTGACGCAAATCAATATAATTTAAATACATCATTCACTAATAAATAAATAAATAAATAATTACTCTTATTTTACATCATAAATTATATCAATAAATTACATAATTACTCTTATTGTGTCAGACGCAATAGCATCATTTAGAATTATTCATTTTTTTTCCCATTTATAAGTCATTTTTAGATAACCAATATATCATTAATTATTTTTTTTTCATTTTATCCTTCTAGCCATTAATTGTTTATTGAAAATTTAAAATCTCTTTTAGCTAGTATTTTGTTTTTCTAAGATATGTTAATGACAATTTGTTATACAAAGATGCATTATATAATAAAAAAAAAGAGAAATAGTGGAAGTGGAGTTTTTGAACTAATAAAAAACAATAATGACTTTTATCTTTATATTTTTCAAAATAAAAGGTAATTTAGTCTTTGTGATTTATAATTAATTTAAATTAATTATTTTCTTAATCTTAATGAATTAATTAAAATACCCTTATATAGTGGAATAAAGAGAATATTCAATAAGACTTTAATCCAATAGTAAAATTAAAATTGAGGAGTTGGGAAGTCGTGGGAGATTGCAAGTTGTACTCTCATATTTGTTTCTTGTATTGGATATAATTGTTAAGTATATTAGTAAGTTATAAAAAAAAAAAAAAAAAAAAAAAAAAAGGCACGGCAGAATAAATATAATTTGATGAATGGCAGATCCCTAGGATATAATACACATTATTAAAAGAAAATATTATAATAATCATCATTATTCGTCCCTACAAACTTTTTTTAAGAAATTTTATTTTGCCTCCTCAAAATAAATAAAAAATTAATTCTTTTAGTTCATTAAAATTTAAATTTTAGTTGGATTAGTAAAAAGCTAATTAAATAAGTTTTTATATATGCAAATAACTAGCTAGAATTATTAATTTAAATTCAAATGATTTTCTTCTAATTAATTGGTATTTGGTTTTATAAATGTTTATTTATAATATATAATTTTTTTTTACTTGCCTAAGTAGAAATGATTAATTTTATTTTAGTTACTTTATATCGATATATTTTTGTATTGTAAAATTATAAAGCGAAATCCGTCACTGTAATTGACCAAAATATTTTGATTAATTTTATTTTAATTACTTTATATCGATATATTCTTGTATTGTAAAATTATAAAGCGAGATTCGCCACTGTAATTGACCAAAATATTTTGATTAATTTTATTTTAATTACCTTATATCGATATATTCTTGTCTTGCAAAATTATGAAGCGAGAGTGGCCACTGTAATTGACCAAAATATGTTGTTTCCATTTTCTTTAATTTGGAGTGGGGGATAGAAATGAAGCCAAAAACCGGTATCCAGTGCATAATTTGCATGATGACCTAGAAAGCTCTTCAATCAATAAAAGCAAACACAATTATTCAAACTTTCTACCTAATTCAATGGCTTGAGGTTGAAAAGTCAATGTGGTGGGAACCTTTCTTCAATCATTGTTCATTCCCTAGATCATTAGAATGATATATACATTTTCATTTTCATTTTCAATATTCTATATATTTAACTTTTCCCAACCCTATCCGGCTATCCCCTCATTCATAATATTCCATTATTCTTTTGTAGCTTTCATGCATGCATAATTAATTTCTTGATCGCTTGCTCTCATTCTTGAAAATTCCTATAAAAATTCTAAATAAATTAAACAATAATAAGATATCACAAAGAGTGTCTATATGTCTGTCTAATAATATATAAAACATTAGAATTCAAACTATGATATTTGTATCTGTCACATATTTCCAATATATATATCTCCCTCTAATGTTAAATTCTTGTTAATTTCTCAACTACCCAAAACGGGCATGTATCATATATTTCAAAAGAAGTTCAGTCCTTGGTTGTTTTATTTGCATGGGAAAGGAATATATACAAGAAAACATTGGATGCTATATAGTTCAAAATATTAGGTTGAAAAGATATTGCATTTTGGTCAAAACAAAAGGATATCAAATAAGGGTCAAAATATTTGTTATAGTTCCTAATATAGGGTAAACTATAGGTGAAATATCCATAATTAACAAATTAATTAATTAAATATATGTAACAAAACTCCAATACTTAATTAGGGTTTAAAGAAAAAATTAAAAAAGTGCATTATTATGAGCTAAAAAGTGTTAAAAAAAACCAGCATTATGTCTCTGAATTGTAATGTCTCTTTCAAGGTTTACTATTATTGGATTTATGGTGTGGGTGACATTTGAATCAAGGTAGAGATGTGGAAATTTTGGAGGTCCATTCATGACTTTTTTTTGACAAAAAAACATATATATATATAGCTTTGCAAACGAATGTCAAACTTTATTATTGTAGCAGGTCATGTTTTGCAAAGCAAGTCACATGGGCTACGTAATATTAGTCATAGAGATGATTGCCAATTCATAATTAAAAATTTTTAGATTCTCGAAATCAAATTATAAAGAAAATAATTTTCTTTTTTTATGAATTGTGTAATCTCAATGGTTCGATATAAAATAATTTATTTTGAATTATTAAATCGAAGATATAAATTTGATATTTATTTTTCCTAAATTTCTTATTTAATTAAATATTTAAACTCGAGATTAAAAAAAAAAAAAAAAACTCAAGTTTTTGCTGCTGAAATGTCTCTTTAATGATAAATTTGTTGTTTAGAAATATATGATTGTGAAAGTACATGTGTCCTGAATTCAAATCATTTTTAAGTGTGTGCAAAATCATAGCCGTTTGGAATTTGAATCATGTTGAGCGACTTGAGTTTCAGAAGGAGATAAAAAAAAAAAAAAAAAGATGAAAGAGAAGAGAGATAATGATTTTGGTGTTTCAATACTTTCATGTCAGCTTGTAATAATTAATTTGATATACTCTTTGACAAATGGAAATTGTTGCACCCAAAGAATAATTACAAGAAAATAAATTCTTTTTTAAGGATTTTATATATTGTTCATGACAAAGAAAAATATGCAATTATATTTATATATATAATAGGGAAAAAAAAAACAGCATATACATATATATATTACTACATGTCCAAAATCATGATTTTTAAACAAACAAAAAAAGGTTAATTAGGCTATTTCTAAATATATCTCCTGCATAAATTGAGATTTGATGATTATATATATATATATATATATTTTGTCAAAAGTAAGGCAAAAATAGATCTAACCAACCAAACCCAGCCCTCCCCTCCAATGTTGTTCGAAAATTTTAAAAATATTATTGTATTATAAATTATAATTTATATAAATATATAAAACCATGTCTATTGATAAAAAAAAAAAATACAATATGTAATATTCTTTCCACAAACACTTGCATTTGGTAAGTCGTAATAAAATCTAATACAACGTAATTAAATGTATTTTGAGTGTAATATTTATATTAAAAATATATATTGATTACATTTTATTGCGGTCTACCAAATATACTCAGGTATATATATATATATATATATATATATATTTGTAAAACAATTAATAATAGTAATCAATATGCATACTAATGCGTAATCTAATAATAAATGCATATATGATTTGAGTAATAGATTTATATTCAATTTGTTCCTCTCCATGCTAAAAAAAATTAATATAGTTTTAATAATTTATCTAATTATAAAAAATAAAAATAAAAACTGAGAATATACATATTTTTGTCCACTTTTTTTTTTTTTTTTTTTTTTTTCCTGAAATTCAATCCCAATTTTCAAATTTTGAGAGAGAGATAAATGATTTTTTGAGATAAAATTTTATGTCTATTTGATTTGTTGCAGTGTCTTGGCTATACCTATATATAATAGGTCCATTACCATTTTAAGCTTTGAAAGAAAATGGTTGTATATGTAAAGTAGGGCATCTTGAGATTGCAAAATGATGTATAATAATTAACATTCTTGATCTTCAATCACATTTACGTACGAATTATTAGGGACTGAATATTCCAAGTTGGAACTATGAGTAGGGAGATATCATCCATAATTGCTTGATATAATTTTCTTACAAGAGAAAGCATAATAAATAATAAAGTATATACTTAATCAATGAATATATATATATATATATATTTTATTTTAGCATTAATTTTATCAGTGAGATTTAAATTTGATTTTCACTTATAAAATAATATCACCTTATTACTCAAAATGACTTAAATCAACTGGTGAAAAGTTATTCTAATTTAATTAGAGATTTCGATTTTAATTCTTGAATATGCAGTTGTTTTAAAATTCTTGAAGGAGAATTTTATTATCCTTATAATTTCACCCGGCTAAAATTCAAATTAACCAGAACTCATATAATAGTTCTGAATACTAAATTCTCTAAAAAAAAAATTAACCTCCAAATAATTACCAGATCCTTTGAATATCATTAGGTTACTGTACCAATTAAATAATTTCATTTATAACTAGTAATATTTTGATTTTTTTTTTTAAATTATACCAAATAAAATAGATTTGCTGATAGTAAGTTGATAATCCATCAAAATTCATAAATTTTCCATCTCCTACAACCAACCTGAAATCGAATCTGGTGCATTTAAATTTTATTTATTTTGTAAAAAAAAATTAAGTAAAAAAAAAAAAACAAAATAGGCAGACTATATATGATATGATGGACTATGACACATAGACACGCGTAAACACGTAGTCTACGTCATTCACTCTCTTTAGTTCGGCGATTTGACGAGACTCTTCATAAATTAAAAAGACAACACCACCCCCACCCTATATTTTCATTTTCTATATATAGAAAATATGTAAATATATTATTATTATTACTAATATTTTTAATAAGAGATATTATATACAATATATCACATATTATAAAATTATAAATATGATCATAATATATAAAATATATATATATATATATATATATATATACATTAATGAGATTTTAATATAAGAATAAGATGAAAATTGAAATGATGATTTCTCGAGAAATCTCAATTTTATCTTTAATTAAATTTGAACTTATAATTTACATACACAAACTTATAATTTCAAAAATGAACTCTATATCACATATTGTAAAATTATAAATCTTATTATAATATATAGAAAATATATGTTAATGAGATTTTAAAATAATGATACTATTAAAATTGAGATTAAAAACTTATGGTTTCAAAAATGAAATTAATTAATTTTAAAATTTAATTTAATTGGTAAGAGAATTTATTTATTTTTATTAATTTGAGTTTAATTTTCAATATTAGATCATAAATAAAAAATTTTTTTTACTAAATTAAATAATTAGACTTAATATAATACGTAAAAATTAAATTCTAAAATTATTTGAGGAATAAATATTAAGGTTTGAACTCACCGTGACTCCTAATTTTAAAGAAAATTTTAATATTTACTAAAGCAATACAACAAACGGTTGAATTGATAATAACCTCTTTATATATGAAATAAAATTAAAAATAAATTATCTATATATTCGTATTCAACTATGGAAATATAACTGTAAATGTATTTTCTCTCTCTACATCGTACAAAGATTAAAAAGTCAAAGATAGAGAGAGAGAGAGAAAGAAGCGGCCAGGCAGCCAACCAGCAGCCACCATTAAACATTCATCGGGATCAAAGCAGATTTTGCAAAATTTGCCTTATGCACAGTTATCGAAAAGACTACAAAACTCCAGAAAATTTAAAATTAATATATATATATTTGTAAAAATATGTATTTTTTTCTCTGCTGCACACGGCCAAAAATTACCCGGCGTCCTCGAAGCAGCCCCCAGCCCCATTTAATATCACTACCAAATAGAAAAAATTTTAAAGAAAAAATCAGAAAATAATAAATAAAAAAGGAAGGGTTGTTTTGGATTTTTTCTGTTTACTTGTTTATGAGCTATCAAATGAATCATTCCATTTGTGCAGGAATTCCCATCATTCCCTTTTTCTTTCTTTCTTTCTCTGCCATTTTCCTATCATCCATCATTATTGCAACTCACCAATACCCAAACATAACTCTGCCTTTCCATTTGCATTTCAGACCCTACGGCCTACACTTCAATTTTTTTTTGTCTTTTTCTTTCCTGTTGGGTGCTCCTACAATTTTTTTTCATTTATGGTTTCTCGTCCGTGCTTCTGATTTTCACCTTTTTTTTTTCTTTCAATTTTTTGAAGATTAAATTATTTATTATTATTATTATTTTTTGTTGTTTCTGTTGTTAGTATTCGTAATATATTAATTGTGTATTTAAATTGAAATTGAAATTCATAATATCCAACAATTTTCCTTACTATAGTCGAACGATGAAACTGAAAACTTAGGGTACGTTTAAAATTATTATTAAAGGTTAAAATAATATTTTTAAATTTTTTTTAATTTAATTAATTAATTTTTATTTTTTTTATAAATTATTTTTTAAAATCTGCTTTTGAAAAAAAATATTAATTTACTTATTTATGGATGACAATGGAGCGAGGCAGGAGCCGGGATACCATCTCCCATCCCTATCCCCACCATAACGGAAAATTTTCATCTCCATCCCCGCCTTATAAACGGAGATAATTTAGTTCCCATCCCAGTTAGGATTTCCGTTTCACACTTGAATTTTTTTTTTTTTTGTCTTATCTTAATTTAATTTTTTATACTTTTAAATAGTAGAAATTAATGTATAAAAATTTAAAAATTAGACTTTATTATGTTTAAACTCACAATATATATATAATTGGAGATATTTTGATTATTAGTATTAATTATATATTTTATTAATTTTTTTATACATTACTTATATATATTTACTTATAAATATATATATATATATTATTACTAATATATTTTTTTATATTTATAAAATTCATAAATAATGGTTGAAAAATAAGAATAAATTTATTTA
>CATKHJ010300707.1:0-10198 GCA_949750685.1 Vernicia montana
AAAGTGATATCGGTCTGCGTTGGAGAGAAATAAATCGTTTACCTTTCGGGGGCGCTGCCCCCGAACCCCTGCAAGGGGCGCTGCCCCCTTGACCCCTGCCCGCTAACCGGCTAGCGGGACCGCCGTACCGGCTCTGCGTAGCGCACGAAATTTAGCAGGTGTCAATCTGCGGCAGCTTAAGGGTGTAAAATTGAGGGTTCACACACACACATATATATATATATATATATATATATATATATATATATATATATATAGAGAGAGAGAGAGAGAGAGAGAGAGAGTCATAAGAAAATTATAACTTATTGATAGGATTTCATACAATGGTTCTCATATTCACATGGTATACAATGGATCAATGGCTCATTAACATATTTATTTTCATGGTGGTTTAATAATAAAATAGGCTTTAAGCCTTTAGGATAACAAATACAAGGATAGGATGATATTTTCTACTCATCTTATTTGTTGTACCCTTCCATATAAGCTCACATCACCTTTACCATGCTTGAAACTTATCACTTTGTTATCTCACTTTGTCTACACATGAATTTCCAAATAAATATCTGTAATAACTTGGATTTTTGTTTAATTTAAAAATCTTATTTTAGATGAATATATGATTATTTAATTATATTTACTATAATTATTATTATGATCTTCATTTTTATAGAATTTTTTAATTATTATGACTAAGAAAATATTTTTATGAGATGGTTAATAAAAAAAATTTATTTGGTTATATTAGATTTATTTAAAAAGAAGAATTATTTTTAGTAATTTTTTTGTACATAAATTATATGTAATAAAAAAAATTCATACATATTGTTGCCTGATTGGTCTATTTTGGACCAATCAAAGTACTGGGTTGTGTGGCTGTCAGGTATTAGAAATGGAGAGAGAGAGAGAGAGAGAGAGAGAGGAAGCAGTGGCTTCCAGCCAGAGGTGAGCGATACCTCCACCACTACTGGCTAGCCTAGTCTCCAGCGACCACGATGGGACCAGTTCTTGTGAGATTGAATGACATATGGCACCACACGCGCAGGAAAGAAAAGCTCCAGCGCTGCCACCTTCAGAAGCTAATTTTGAACTTTTTCTTTTTTTAATGTCATTTTCTAAGCAAATCTGGTACCATTTTGAAGCTCGTGAGCCCAGGAGTATTTTGGTACCCACCCCGACTGGTAGGGATGTCGGTAGCCGCCAGAATTGAAGAGAGAAGATTTTGGCCTCCACGAATTTCAAGGCATTTTTCGGCAAATCCAATGAGAGTGAAGGTACATCACCGACAGTTCTGGAATCAGCGGCTTGTGATCTATAAGATGGTGTGAACGGCGCCCCCATTCGCCATCGTCAATGTCAGCTAGTCACCGGCTAGTTGACCTCACGTGCTGCCTGTGATCTAGAAATTTCAGTGGACTGTATTTTACGCGTACATTGTGATTCCAAAGTTATTTTGCGAGAATTCGACTCCGATAAGGCCTAGAACAATATTTTATCGATTTATTTTGGTATTTTAAATGCCCGAAAAATGAGTACATTGCTTGTATTTATATGTTATCATGTTTAAATTAATGATTAAAAATGAATTATGAGATTTTATAAATTGATTGAGATGAATTGATGTTAATTATTAATAAGTTAGATTTAATTAAAGTAATTGTGTATATTATTATTATTAAAAGTTAATGAGAATAAAATTTGAGTATCATATGCTATATAAATTTATATTGTTCTTATTATTTATTTTTATCAATATTTTTAAATATGTTAATTACATGCTTTCCTTTGATATATATGCATAAGGTATGATTTAAGGAATAAATGATTTTAAAGTATATTAATGAATAAATAGTTTATAAGCTATTAAAGAAATTTTAATAAAAGGGATTTTTTTGAGAAATAAAGAAAGGTTTATAATTATATATGTATAATTCTTTTAATAGTTTTTAGCTTATCAATTACCTTTTCAGATAAAAATTATCTTTCAAGTAAATTATTTATGTAACAAGTGTTATATGTATATTATTTATTTAACAAGTGTTATAGGTATATTAATAATAATCTTCTTTTTATATATATATATATGTTGAGTTATTGAGTAATGATGATTATGAAAGATTGATTTTGAGCTAATTGATGAATTAAGATTATTGTGATAATTGTTGAGTTTGGAGACCCAGGAGGGGTCGTTGAGCCTTGATAGCAAATTTGAAGTGTTTATTTCTTTTGTTTCAATGAGGTAAGGTCCTAGTTATAGGGGAGGTTCTGCCGAAATTTTTGCAGAACCTTTTGAGTTGTTTGGGTATAGCTTTAAAGGTTAAGGTTGGAATTGTCTGTATACTAATGTACTTCCTTTATTATATAATATTGACATTTCAGGCTTCTTCCTAGCTACCAGATGTCAGACATTTCGAGAGGAGCTGGTTTAGATTTTGTCAAGTTTGTGAGTGATATTTTCTAATATGTTTTCAGGCTTATCACGCATTGCATGTACTGTATGTTATATATATATGTATATAATTATGCATTACTATGAGGCCTCGCCCAAGCACTGGTACGATCCGCTAAAGGGAATCAAAATGCTCATTTGGGAAAGAACTCAGGATGAAGCCCTTGAGCTTAGATTGATTGATTTTGAAAATTAATTTAGAGTCGCCACCTTAATTTTTATTTAGATTGGGAAAAAGATTAAGGAAAAAATCCAAATTGACTCCATTTAATATCCCAAAGGAAAAAGATCATTAGTCTCGAAACCAAAGAGGATTCGAAGGCTAGGTTTTCGGTTCATTTTAATTAGTTTGACATTTAACAAAATTGTGACTTTGAAAATCGATTTCATGAATTATGTACAATATAACAAATTCATGATTATGTAAATAAACGAAATAAGGAGGAAATAAAAGAAAGAGAAACATAAGTTAAAGTTACAACAATAATCCAAATTAGGGGGTACATCCTCTTAGCCCTTATGGGTTATAGGAAAGTCGCACATTCCTCAAACTAATCCTAATAAAATCAATGTAACAAACTAAAAGAAATTAACTTAAAGTGAAGAAGGTGATGGGGGAGAAGTTGGTTAGTTTTAGTTGGATTCGATGCTCAAACCAAGCTTATCTACATATCTCTTTGAATGAGAATCAGAACCCATGCAGTTCTCCCTTATTGCGAAGGAGTTTTAGTCAAACTACTTTATCTTGTTTTGATTAATTGATTAAGTTGAGTTGATTGATTGATTTTAATTGATTACCAGGTTGAATTAATTATTTTAGATTTTAATTAACTAACCTAAGTGAAATAATTAAGAGAAAGAATTAGGCAAGGAGCCCAAAGGAGAGTAGCGAATAATCCCAATGAGGGAAATAAATAAATAAATAATGAAAAGAAAAAGGAAAAGATGATTATTTTGTGCTCGTGCGGCTTTGAGATGGAGGAGACTTGTCTTGGTCGGTGGCGGACTTACCTTGGACGGCGGGAAACTTGCCTCAGATGGTGAGAAGCTTTTAACTTGACGGGTCGGCTCGAGAATAACCCAATTTGTTTTGCAAAGCAAGAAGCAATAGCAAAGCAAAAAATAAAAAAGAAAAAGAAAAAGAAAACTTTAAACAAGGGAGCTCGTTCCTTGGTGGACTAAGCTTATGGAGATGGTTCGCTTGATGCAAAGGCAAATCAAACAAACCAAGAGGTGAACAATAATGAGTGGGAGGACCTCTATATATAGGGTGAAGGTTAGGAAAAAGTTTCATGCACTTCTGATGTGGGATACGGAGCAAAAAGGAGTGAAAATTTGGAGAAAATTGAAAAGTGAATTTGGATTTGCAGAGCATCCCTGCGGATCCACAAGGAATGCCTGTGGATCCGTAAGACAGCCTGTAGCAGCCCCGATTTCGCTTTTTCGTTCGTTTTCACTCGTTTCTTGTCCATTTTCAGCAATTCTAATTACGTTATGCTCCGTATTCAGTCCCGAATGATCTGAGGGTGGTTCAGAGGGTGTTGGATTTTGGTAATTTTGATTGCTGGAGGTTTGTCTTACTGGGTCTACGTATTACCTCAGAGGGTGTAAAATTAAGGGCCCCTAATCAGAATTTTCTTGTTTGTAAGGCTATTCTAATAATAGTGAACTTGGAGAAAGGGATGGAAAAAAGGAACCAAAGTGATGTCTAGGTCGGTGTTTGGACATGTTTAGGTGGGTAAAATGATGAAGGAAGATGGCAAAAGGAACCATAGGGATGTTTAAGTGATTCTAAACATTTATGGATGGAAATTAACTGATAAATGAAAGCGGGAAAAGGAACTAGAGAGAAATCTTGGTCAGTGGCTAGATATTTCTAGGTGAAAGATGGGACTGATTTGAATAAAATGTGGGGAAAGGAACTAGAGGGATGTCTAGGTTAGACATTTTCTAGTTGAAGGAAATGGAAAAGGAACCATAGGAATGTCTAGGTGATTGTTGTTATTTATTTATGGGTGGATTGGTTGATAAAAAAAGCTTGCTTCCGGTATCTTTGGTAGATTTGGATTGGAAGTGATATTCCCTATTTCTTTTGGAAAAATCTAGAATAAAAGTGGCATTCCCGGTCTGCTTAGGATAGGTCTAATTCTAGAAGGAAAACCTAATTCAGATTTAAGGTATGAATCCTAAGGCTATCCTAGGATGAGTCTGATTCTAAATTTCATTGGTTTGGATAGAGGACCCTATGACTTGGTTGATTTAGGGATTCGAATTGATGATTCGTCTTAGGAATTCGAATTGATGATCCGTCTTGATTCAGGAGTTCAGATTGATGATCCATCTTGATTCAGGAGTTTAGATTGATGATCCATCTTGATTCATGGAATTCGAATTGATGATCCGTCTTAATTAAGGAGCTCTGATTAGTGACCTGTTTAATGTGAAATGCATCTAACTATGCAAAGATTTTATGAGTTGGATACCTTGAATCTGTGAAGAGTCAACTTGGTATGAGAGTGTTGATCTTTTGGGAGAGAGAGTGTCCCCATTTTAGAAGGATGAGGAAAAGTGGCTCGGTTATTCAGTCTTAGGAGGAAGTCAAGGCTAGGTCAGATTTTGGCCTTGGAGGAGGTCATGCTTGGAAGGCTCAGTCAAGTGTGGCCTGAAAGGTTATCTTGGAAGGCTCAGTCAGGTGTGGCCTAGAAGGTTATTTTGAAAGGCTAGGTCAGGTTTTGCCTTAGAGGAGGTCATTACTTGGAAGGCTCAGTTAGGTGAGGCCTAGAAGATTATCTTGGATGGCTAGGTTAGGTTTTAGCCTCGGAGAAGATTAGGCTCAGCTAGGTTTGGCCTTGGAGAAGATTGGGTATGAAGGCTAGGTCAGGTTCAACCTCGGAGAAGATTAGGTAGGAAGGCTCGGTTAGATTTAGCATTTCAAAGGTGAAGATTGTGGGTTGTCTTTGTGTGACCCATTTGTTAAGAGTCTACCTCTGGACATGGCTTTTGGAGGTGATTTGACCATTTGGTTTGCAAGCTTGATTTTGCTTGTCCAAAGGAGTTGGGCTTTAGGGATGATATGATTTGCCTAAGGAGGTTTGGTTTTGGAAGGATGGTATGATTTTCTAAAGAAGCATGGGATGGACTTTGATTGGTTCAGGCCCTTTTTTAATCAGCCCGAGGATGATAGGCCTTGGGAGCCATGGCTCGACTTTGGCTTTGCTAAGGAAATTGGGCTTTAAGGATCCTGAGTCTTAGGATTTTAGTTCAATTGATGGGCTTGGCCTTTGAAAGATAAGATTTTACTAAGAAGACTTAGGTTTAAAAGGATG
Source organism: Vernicia montana (assembly GCA_949750685.1). Classification (NCBI taxonomy): domain Eukaryota; kingdom Viridiplantae; phylum Streptophyta; class Magnoliopsida; order Malpighiales; family Euphorbiaceae; genus Vernicia; species Vernicia montana. The sequence goes on from CATKHJ010300707.1 coordinate 5,776, forward strand.
GTAGGTTAGACCTTTCGAAAGGTGTTAGGGAGGTTGTATGATTTTGCTATCGTAGTATGATTTATGGAGAAGATAAGCACAACTATCTTATTTCCTGAGATAAAAGAGACTCTTAGAGTGACGAGACTCTTGGGGAGACACTGGATTGATTTAGACGGTGACCCGGAAGATGTGCTCTTTAATGGATGATAGGAGCTATTTTGCTTTTTGAGCTAAACGACGTGACAGGCGACTTGAAGGATAGACCCCTAATGTAATGATAAGGGCTACTTAGCTGCTTGAGCTAAGAGATGTGACAAATGATAGGAAGGATATGCCCCTAATGAATGATAAGGGTTATTTAGCTGCTTGAGCTAAGAGATGTGACAGATGACAAGAAAGATATGCCCCTATTGAATGAAAAGGGAAATATGACAGATTGCTAAAAGACGATGTGGATAGATTAACAGAAGATGATTCGAAAGGCGTTCCCCTTAATGAGGGATCAGCCGAGGATGATGATTTAGGAAGATATGCCTTTAATGTGGGATAAGGGCATAAGGGACAAAATGATTTGACTAGGATGACCTTTTTCTTTTTCCTTTTTTTTTAGCTCTAACTTTTGCCCAAGCCTCCTTTTCGAGTTTTCAACTTGATGAGCTTGCTCTAATTTCTGCCTAAGCCGCCTTTTAGGGTTTTCAACTTAGTGAGCTAATCAAATGAATTTTGGCATTAAGAATTATTCCACCATGATTTGGGCTACTGCTTTCCTTCATCTTAGGGCTCTGACATTTTTCTAGACCATTCCATTAAATTCTTGGTTTAAAGAGAAATCTTGTGGGGATATTAGGTCCATTTATTGTCCTTTGTTGAGTTGCTATGTTTGATTACCCAAAAGTACAATAGGTAACTTCATTAGATTGCCTTTTGTTTTGATTTCTCTATATGAAGAGATCACCACTTGGTATTCTTTATTATCTTGATTATCCTTTAGTTAGGAGCTGGTGAAGCGGCTGATGTGGGCACAAGAAACACCTCAAGTTTTAATTTTTCCAAATCATGTAGATTTCATAGTGAAATGTAAATGCTTGCCAAAATCCATTGATAATCTCTCTCTCTCTTTTTTTTTTGAGACTCGACTATTTTAGACTAAACAGGAAAGATGAGAATAAAGAAGTGCACGAATAATATAAATGTTTTATTACAAAAGGAGAAGATAGTACAAAATAGAAGAAGAATACAAAAATGACAGACTCAGACTCAAACTCAAATTTGGACTTTGAACATGAACTCAGACTTAGATTTGGATTCAATCTCAGACAAGTCAGATCAGTTGAGCTTGAAATCCTCCATAACATGCTACTTGGGCAGAGGTAAGGTGGGGTGAGGTGGGGTTTGTCTTCCATTTTGGTGAAGATGCATGGATCATACTGATGAATTCGCCTTGAAAATGAATGTGGGAACTAGGCATGTCGGTCTTAGCCTCAAAGGTCATAGGGTCCATATTCTTCATCACTATTCAGATCGATGGTGGAGAATCTAGTTTGGCATGACTCGCATTGTATATAATCTTCAACCTTCGAAGCAGATGCAACCAAAGCTTTGAAGGTGGGTAGGTATTGGGTTAGCAGATGGGCTTGGTAAACTGGGAGTAGGTTCTTGACAAAGATGTCCAGATGTTCTTATTCGGTTGGTTTGTTTACCATTTGAGCAGCTTTAGCCCTCCACCTTGTAAGGAACATTGAAAAGGACTCATTTGGAAGTTGCTTAGTGATTTCCAAGTCACGCCTAGTGACATTCACTTCATTGTTGTAATGATATTGCTTGATAAAGGCATGACTGATATCATTTCATGTCTTTTTCTGGCTCTTGTCTAGTGAAAGGAACCATCTCATGGCAGCACTGGTTAGTGATTGTTGGAACAGTTAAGCAAGGAGCTCATTGTTAAGTCCCAAAGGCTGCATTGCCCCCATATATATCTTCAGATAGGTCACGGGCAAGTGGTTCCATCATATTTGTCCATTTCGAGCATTTTGAATTTTGGTGGAAGTTTAGCATTAAGGAATAAGGCTAAGCTGTCCACATCAATTAGCTCATTGTGGTGCTTTAAGGACTTGATGGCTTTTTCCATCGCTTCAAGTTTTTTCATGAGCATCTTGGTGTCTGGATGGGAGAACACTTCCTTACCCTGAAAAGGATTCAAGGGAGAGAAAGGGCTAGAATGTGTGAAGGTGCTTGGCATAGAGGTAGTGTGGGCATAGACTTAGACTGGATTAGGATCAGCCCGATTCAGATTTAGGGTGATCTAGTCCAAAGCTGAGTTTGGGTTAGTTGGGTTGAGGTTAGCTTGATTAATCATGGCTCGGACTTCCTTAATGATGAATTGCCTTTGTTCATTGAATTGGGCTTGTTGAGCATTTAGAATTTCTTGAAAATTCTCCTCTTGTTTCTTAAGGAGACTAGTTACGAGTGTGGCTAAGGCAACCATGTTAGTTGGGTTAGCCATTGATACCTTGAAGCAAAATCAAAAGAAACCAAATGAGTGGTGGGTGAGATATGAAAAGATGATGAGAGTAAGAGTATACAAATTCTGAGGGAAAAGAATTCCCTATGGTGTTGTGGGCCAACCGTTTTTAGGCTTAAAGTAAGATGGGCCAAAGGTATTGGGCTTTGAGAATTTCCTAAGATAGGATGGGCCAATGTATTGAGCTTGGGGTAGCATGTTGGGCCAAAAGTGTCGGGCTTTAAGAATTTCCTAAGGTAGGATGGGCCAAGGTCTTGGGCTTAGGGTAACATGTTGGGCCAAAGGTATTAGGCTTTAGAGATTTCGGGTATATTGGCTAAGGTTGTTGGGCTTAAGGGTAATTGGTTGGTCTTGAAGGTAATGGGCCAAGGGGGTTGGGCTTAAGGTTTATGGGGTGAAGGTGATTAGGATAGAGGTGAGTGTGTTTTACCCTTTTTTGGTTCAAGGTATAACCTATGCTTGAGATGAATGCATGCCTTTTTTTTTTTTTTGTACATTATGGATGCATGAGAAAAACATTTCATGACATATGCAATTGTGCAAGGCTTTGATTATGGTTCATACAACCTAAGGTCAGGTTCTAGGTTAATTACATGAAAGGGTAAGGGTGGTTAGAATAGGGTACCCGTCACACTAGAGCAGTAATATACCTAACCACATATGAGTCAAGGAGCCTCGTGTGGGTTCAATGGTACGAGCATACTCATTACACCTTTGAAAGGATCAAAGGATTCGTCGCAGGGTGGATGATTTCGCTATCGGCGAATAGACCTAATGAGGGTTACCCACTCGATGCTACTCACTATCTATTGTTTTCCTAAAACTAAGCTTGTAGGCAAAGAGCCTATGCAAATAATGTGTGAAAGTCACAACTATGTTAAAGGCCAAACTTTTTAACCGATTATTAGTCCTCTTATTTTTTTCCTTTTATTAAAAAGAAGGTTTCTTCCTAGTGGAGTCGCCAACTATAAGACCTTGCCCGAGCACCGGTCTGATCCGCTTGGGTGAGGCCTTTAATATCCCAAAGGAAAAAGATCACTAGCCTCGAAACCAAAGAGGATTCGGGGACTAGATTTTTGGTTCATTTTAATTAGTTTGACATTTAACAAAATTGTGACTTTTATAATTGATTTCATGAATTATGTACAATATAACAAATGCATGAATATGTAAATAAACGAAATAAGGAGGAAATAAAAGAAAGAGAAACATAAGTTAAAGTTACAATAACAATCCAAATTAGGGGATACCTCCTCTAGCCCTTATGGGTTCTAAGGAAGTCACACATTCCCAAAACTAATCCTAATAAAATCAATGTAACAAACTAAAAGAAATTAACTTAAAGTGAAGAAGGTGATGGGGGAGAAGTTGGTTAGTTTTAGTTGGATTTGATGCTCGGACCAAGCATGCTTGCGTATCCCTTTGAATGTGAATCAAAACTCATGCAGTTCTCCCTTCTTGCGAAGGGGTTTTAGTCAAACCAATTTATCATGTTTTGATTGATTGATTTAGTTGATTTGATTGATTGATTTTAATTGATTACCAGGTTGAATTAATTATTTCAGATTTTAATTAACTAACTTAAGTGAAACAATTAAGAGAAAAGAATTAGGCAAGGAGCCCAAAGGAAAGAAGAAAATAATCCCAAGAAGGAAATAAATAAATAAATAATGAAAAGGAAAAGGGAAAGATGATTACCTTGCGCTCGTGCGACTTTGAGATAGAGGAGACTTATTTCGATCGGCGACGGACTTGCCTCGGATGGTGGGGAACTTGCCTCGGATGGCGATAATCTATTGACTTGAAGGGTCGGTTCGGGAAGTCACAACTCAATTTGCTTTGCAAAGTAAGGAGTAATAGCAAAGCAAAAAATAAAAATAAAAATAAAAATAAAAATAAAAATAAAAATAAAAATAAAAA
>CATKHJ010300767.1:0-10143 GCA_949750685.1 Vernicia montana
TGATTTCAATAACTTTGATTCATGGCCTTCTAAAACATGAAATTCCTAAACAAACTCTGGAAAAACACTAAACAAAACAAATCAAACTCAATTTAAGGATAAAATTCATTAAGAACAAAGGGTAAAATGTATTCAATTAAGAACTTATCACGTACCCTTGCCCGTATCATATAGAAAAATATCCAATAGCAATGATACGCCCAAAAGTACAGGCGTACCCTTGCCAGTATCACCTTGATCAAGATTTCAAGAAAAACCCCCAAATAGCTTGAAAAGAAAACACCCATTTCATACCCAAAGCTAAATTACTACTAAGACATGTCATGTATACAAAGTTAGACTCATTTTATCAACCAAAACTTATAACAAACAAGGAATCTTAAAAGCCCATTTTTTATTAAACCCATTATCACCAAAATGAGAGAGTTTGAAACTCATTTTTGGAAAAATCATTTCCACAAACTCAATACACCTAGATCATGATTATTAACCATCATCTAGATTCATTTTTCTCGAAGAAGTTCCTTTTTTAGAAACCCATTTGGGTAAATCTTTTGAAAGAAAAGAGAAGAAACTCTCAAAGCAAATCAACATTCAATACATGATCTAAAGGAAGAAACTGACTTATATTATAGATGATTACCTTTAGAGATTGTCAATTTGATGGTGTGATTTGCCTTGATCAAATGAAGAACGAAAGAAAGAAAATAGAGAGTTTGGAGCTTTGTTCTTGATGGCTTTTTGAGAAAATGAAAAAGATGATAGTAATAGCAATTTGGATGATTGTCTTAAAATGAATTGAATGGCTATGATTTAATCATAAAAAAATGAAGGGCTAGAATTGATTAGCGTCCAAGAGAAGCTTGCCATATTCTTTTTAATTTTAATTTAAGTGAAAATCACATAATGCATAATGTCTAGGTTCAATGAACCTTGAAAAGAACAAAGAAAAACTAATATAAAAATAATGGTGTTAGTGGAAAGTGGGACGCACTTTCCACTAACCCATTTCTAACACAACCAAGAATCAAATTGGTTCATTAGCTCATATTTTCCCACCATCATGGCACCATGGCCGGCCACCTTTAAGGGTTTGGCTAGCCACCTGTTACTCATTAATCACACATATACATATTCCTATACTTATGGAATTTCACATGCAATAACATTGAATTTTACTTTCTAAGCACATTGATCATTCAATCTAATAATTTAAATTGCTTAAGGTCTAGGGTATTACATTCTACCCTCCTTAAAGAAAAATTCATCCTCGAATTTAGTGAACGTACTGAAGATCATTGGAATAGTTAGGGATATCATTGTCGCATATCCCTCTCACTTTCCCACGTGTATTCTTCAATACCATGGTTCCTCCATTGGATTTTCACCATTGAAATCTCTTTATTTCTCAGTTTCTTCACTTGTCGATCTACAACTACGACAGGGATTTCTTCATACAAAAGGTCTTCACTTAATTCAATGCCTTGGGGTTGCAATACGTGTGAAGGGTTAGGAATATACTTCCTCAACATTGATACCTGAAACACTAGATGCACATGTTCCAGTGTTGGTGGTAGGGCAATCTATACGTTACTTCTCCCACTTTGCTCAAAATTTCGAACGACCTTACATAACGAGGCGATAATTTTCCCTTTTTTTTGAACCTCATTACCCCCTTCATTGGTGATATCTTTAAGAACACGTGATCTCCCACTGTGAAGTGAACCTCTTTCCTTTTTGGATCAGCATAACTCTTCTACCGGCTAAATACAGTCTTCAATCTCTCATAAATCAATGGAAATTTTTCCATGGTTTCTTTCAATAAATCTGGCGCTTCTAAATGTTGGTCACCCACTTCAACCCAACACACGGGTGATCGACATTTCCTCCCGTAAAGCGCTTCAAAAGGAGCCATTCCTATGGAGGAATGATAGTTGTTGTTGTATGAAAATTTGACTAACGGCAAGTGCTTGTCCCAACTGCCCTTAAAATCCGTGAGGCACATCCTTAGCATATCTTCCAATGTCTGAATTGTTCTTTCAGATTGTCCATCTGTCTGCAGATGGAAGGCAATACTGAAGTCTAGTTGAGTACCCATCGCTCCTTATAGGTTCTGCTAGAAACTCAAAGTAAACTGGGTACCTTTGTTTGAAATGATTGATACTGGAACTCCATGTAGTTTTATGATCTGATCCACGTAGAGTTGTACATACTGCGCGGCAGTATAGGTTGTCTTTACTGGCAAGAAATGAGATGACTTCGTGAGTCGATCCATGATAACCCAAATTGAGTCATACCCTTTTTAGGTCTTTTGCAGTCCCACTACAAAATCCATGGCGATGCGCTCCCATTTCCACTCCGCTAATTTAATCTCCTGCAGTAAACCCGATGGTTTTTGATGCTCTATTTTCACTTGCTGACAAGTGAGGCATGATGCTGCAAAGTTCGCTACATCCTTCTTCAAACTCGGCCACCAATAATAACCTTTAACATCTTGGTACATCTTCATAGCACCAGGGTGTACACTATAGGGAGTTTGATGTGCTTCTTTCAAAATTCTCTCCCTCAATCCTTCTATGTTTGGTACACATATTCTATTCCTGCATATGAGAACTTCGTCTTTGATATCAAATTCTGGAGCTTGACCCTTTCTTACTTCATCTTTGATCTTTACTAGTTGTGGATCCTTGTCTTGTGAGGCTTTAATCTCCTTGAGGAATCTCGATTCTACTTTGAAGTAGGCTATAAGTACTTGCGATCCATTCACTTCGAATTGTAAATCTTTATTAAATAGTTCCTTCAATTCCATCACAAGGTGTCTCTTATGCACTACTATATGAGAAAGACTTCCCATAGACTTCCTACTTAAGGCATCAGCCACTACGTTAGCTTTTCCAAGGTGATACAATAATTGACAATCATAGTCCTTTAACAACTCCACCCATCTTATTTGTCTCAAATTCAATTCCTTTTGCTTTAAGATATACTGGAGACTTTTATGGTCTGTATAAACCTCACATTTCTCCCCATACAAATAGCGTCTCCAAATCTTCAAAGTAAAAATAACTGCTGCCATTTCCAAATCGTGAGTCGGATAGTTAGCTTCATGTTTTTTGAGCTATCGAGATGCATAGGTGATGAATTTTCCATTCTGCATCAAGACACATCCCAATCCGATTCTTGACACATCACAATATATAGTAAAACCCCCTTCTCCTTTAGGTAATGCTATAATCGGAGACGCTATCAAGCAATTCTTCAGCTTCTGAAAGCTTTCTTCATAGGCTTCATCCTAACTATACTTCACTTTCTTCCTCATCAATCTTGTCAACGGTGCAGCAATTCGTGAAAAGTCTTTCACAAATCGTCGATAGTACCCAGCCAATCCTAAGAAACTTTGAATCTCAGTGACCATAGTAGGACGTGGCCAATCGGCAACTGCTTCCAATTTCTTGGGATCTACTTGAATTCCATCTTTGTTCACTATGTGTCCTAGAAAACACACACGATCCAACCAGAACTCGCACTTTGACAATTTCGCATATAGTCGGTGTTCCCTCAGCGTTTACAATGCCATCCTTAAGTGTTCCTTGTGCTCTTCCTTGTTCTTTGAGTAGACAAAGTTATTGACGATAAAGACAATAATGAACTTATCTAGGAATGGCTTGAGCACATGGTTCATTAAGTCCATGAAAGCTGTTGGTGCATTTGTCAACCCAAAAGGTAGCACCGTAAACTCATAGTGATCATACCGGGTTCTGAATGTAGTCTTATGAATGTCTTCTCCTCTAATCTTGAGTTGGTGATAACCAAACCGCAGGTCTATCTTCGAAAAGTAGCTTGCCCTTTGAAATTGATCAAACAGATCATCGATTCTAGGTGGAGGATACTTGTTCTTCACTGTCGCTTTGTTCAACTATCTATAGTCTATACACAGCCGAAAAGATCCATCCTTCTTCTTAACGAACAATACTGGGGATCCTCCCCACGGTGAACTACTAGGTCGAATGAAACCCTTGTCCAGTAAATCTTGTAGTTGCACCTTTAGTTCCTTCAGCTTAGATGGTGCCATTCGATATAGAGGTATCGATATGGTTTGCGTACCCGAGAGTAATTCAACGTTGAACTCAATCTCCCTATCTGGTGGCAATCCTGGTAAATCATCCGAAAACACATCTAGAAATTCACTTATGACTGGTAACTCCTCTATACTCTTAGAGGCTTTCCTCGTGTCCATTACTTGAGCTAAAAGGGCTTGACATCCCTTTCTCAGCAACCTCTTAGCTCCAATAGCAGAGATAAGATTAGCGGGTACATCACTCCACTCCCCTTGATACACAATCTCCTCTCCATTTACCATCTTGAATCTAATCCTCTTTACATGACATTCAACATAGGCATTATGCTTTGACAGCCAATCCATGCCTAGTATGACGTCAAATTCCAACACCTCTAGCTCGATCAAATCTGCCACGAACTGTCTACCTTCAATTTCCACTACACACTCCCTATACATTTTATTTACTTCTACAATTTCACCTAAAGGTGTTGTTATAGCTAAGGGTTCATACATCAATTCTTTAACTCTATTCAACTTATTTGTAAAACAAGGTGATATGAAAGAGTGTGTTGCACCAGAGTCAAATAAACACTTCACATATGAAGAATGAATAAGGACGGTACCTGTCACCACATTATTCGATGTTCGGGCTTCTTACGGATTTAAGGCATACACTTTTCCCGTGCCTTTTCCTTCAACTGCTTGCACAGAACTGGAGGTTTGGCCTTGATTTCTGCCTTTCCCTCCTTGTCCACGAGTATCAACTTGACTCATCTACATGGTTGGTTGTGAAGCAACAGTAGTTTTTCTTTGTTCTCCTCTTATAGGACAATCTTTGATGAAATGCCCTACTTACCCACACTTATGGCAAGCTTTTGAAATTCTACGACAATTTCCTCCATGTCTTTTCCCACAGGCATTGCAGTTGTAAATAGTTTGATTCTGTTGTCCCGACCGATAAGTGCTCACATTTTTAGGTGTCGATGCAATAAACACACTAGTAACTTGGTTTCCATTCTTATTCCCTCTCGGGATTGATACTGAGTAGTAGCAGGTGTTGTATGCTCCCTAACCTGAGTATTTCCACTTCGTTGTTGACTACCTCAGCCTCTATTATTATTCTTCTTTTGTTCCCCTTTAACTCTCAGCTTTCTTTGCCTTGTGTCTCGCTTTCATCGGCTTAGCTCTGTTAATCAACTTGGCCATAGTGGAGAAATTTATGGCTACAAGCACATTATAGAGTGGTGCGATCAGACCTCTTCAGAATCTATCGATTTGACTTGCTTCCGTTGGCACAATATGCGGGGCATATTTACGGAGTCTCTTAAATTCTATGGCGTAGTCTGACACGGACATACCAGGTTTCTGCTTCAATTGCTCGAATTGAAGTGCACAGTTCTGTCTTTCTGCTTCAGTTAGAAACTCATCCAACATCTCTTGCTTGAACTCAGCCTAACTAGGCGGTTCGTCCCTATACAACCGGTCTTCGATGTTCCTTTGAAACCATTCCAATGCTTCTTTCTTAAGTTGCATCCTGACCAACTCAATCACTTTTTCATCCAAGCATGGCAATCATTGCGCGATCTTGTCCAACTCATCCAGGAATTCTTGCGGGTCTTCACCCTCTTCTCCCTTGAACTCAAGAGATTTCATCTTTTTGAAGTCATTCACATTAACTCCCTCATCTGGAAGCATTCTCCTTCTCCGTACTAGTCGTGGTGGTCTCGTCGGTAGAGGTGCAATCCCCTCATCGCACCTCTGAACAGGTGGTGCTCTTGGTGGAGGTGGAGGCATATCTTGTTGATGTCATCTCAAATCTGCAAGTTCGCGTCTCAGCTCGCTTATCTCTTGCCTCATCGCTTCCATATTTTATGGAGCCTCAATTTCCACATCATCAGCAGCATGCTGTCTCGAACAAGACAATCCTCGGATTCAGCGTGAATCGAGCCAGCCACTGAAGTAACATCCGGTGCTATACTATCACTGTGGGAGGAGTCATGCCCCTCCGATCGCACTCTCTTTCGAGGTAGCATACTATCATAAGTAACGTCAACATTCAGTATCATTTCAATGAAATTCATATACTATACTAATTTATGATAAACATGCATTCTTAAATAATCATAGCATTATTCAATCAATCACATATAAGCATTCACATATGCATACTGATATGATATAATATAACTGCTCCTTTTATATATACCATATAACTTTTCATTACATCTTTTGCTAGTACAAAATTATATCGGATCATATAAACATTAATCTCATGTCCCATGTTCACTATATACTGGCTGCACAAGGATTTTCACATTCGGACACTTTGTATAACAAATCAGACATCTTTACCCATACTGTATATAAATGCATCTTTATAGACATTAATTACATACTATACTATGGCTTTTCAGTGTTATCTAGTCTTCAAATCTATCTTAGGCTATATATATATATATATATATAATATTACTACAAGCGACTAACCCTGTCAGCATCCCCCAAATCTCTATCCATACCCTCGTGTGCAGCTCCACTCTCTACGGGACCAACACTCCTATGCCCAGTAGAAAACAAAGAAGGTGACACCCTACGATGCCCAAGTGGGCATCTATCAGTTGGGTGATCAAGTCTACCACAATCCATACACATGTACTTAAGAAATCCTGGCATCAAATCTCAGAGAGGTGGGATATAGCCAGCCCTCGGGTGCTTATAAGCATATATCACCCTAGCCATCTCCTAATGCATCTCCCTCATCTCTCTCCGGAGGTCAAATATCTCTTGCCATAGATGGTGGTTCTCTCTCACAATATCATCATATTTGGCCTTCATTCGAACTACCCATATGGGATCAAGGTCCTCCTCAGTGTCAGACTCTACAGGTTCAGGCCTAGCGACAGACGCCACATCCGATATCTCCCCCTCTCTCACTGATATATATCATCGTCTTCGTGGAGGCATCTACACAACAAGGTTAACAATCTCAATAATATCATATATAGCAAATGTATAAACATTTAATTGGAGTACACATACATATTGAGTTTACGCGAAACTAACTTATTGATGGACTTCAAGGACGTTTAGGAATCCTATATTCCATAGTTCAACTTAAACTCTATGACTCTTATACGTAAGAAGTCTATATTAGACTTAAGTTATGTTTTGATACAAACCTTTTCACGACCCAACTTTGAGCCATGACTGTCCTAAGACTTAGGGAGACATAAGGTCATCTAAGCCCGTAGAACCCAATACCAATCTATAACTAATCATACAATCAACAATACCAAGATAAGAACCTGAAACACATTACAAGATCAACTTCCATATCATCCATACATCAAATGTATACAATACTAGAGTATATATACCAAAATGATACCATCAATTACAGTTTAGTTAAATATACTAACAACTGTAACATGCAGAATAACTATTACAATCCCAAATGAAATATTAGAGAATTCAATAATTTAAACTACTATAATACCTCAATGACCATGGAACTCAAGACTAGTCTCTTTGAGATACATACTCATTATGATATAACAAAATGAATAAAATTAATATGGACAGAGTAATCCCCAAGCGGAGAGACAGAGCTTGAGTTTTACCTTGTCACAACCTCTATAGCACCTGAAAAATGAAAACCACTAAAGGGTGAGATAAAATCTCAGTGAATACATAATAAATCAATATGTTATGCCGGTTAGGTACAATGTAGAATATAAGAATAAGATAACTTTAATGATTTTAAGCAATATTAATAAGTAGGTAATTGAAATCATCACAATGGGATTAATTTATGAAACCAATAAATGGGGCTTCAAAGTATAGAAATTAAGTATGATTTCCTTTATATTAGCAGAAATCAGATATTCAAGAACGGTATGTTCCCATTCACATTTTGATCGAGTGTCGGCTAATGCTTTGCACACTCATAATGATTCAAGCGAGAGACTGATCAGGTCTCTTAGCTAGGACCACCTTTCCCAGCAAAAGCGAATACACTATCCCTATCCGTCGGGCCTTCTATACCATGTGCACATGATTGATGTATACCCCACATCAAATGGGGATTTCTACTTTAGATAATTTATCACATTTTCATAATTTAAAGCATTAGAGATTTCAAATGATTTATGGTACTCATCAAAGAGTAAAGGTTTCAACATATTATCTTTATATCAATGTAAGGTATACCAAAGGTCTCAAGTAGATGCTATAACATACTTGGGTTCATGAATAGATATCGATGGAACATAAGTTCAATCAAGTAATCAAATTGATACAATAGATGAATGGTTATACGATGGGATAACACTCATAACATATTGATTATCATTTACTCACCTTAGGACTCATTTGCTCCTAACTAGCACAAGTAGAAATGATGATCGCCTGATTCCTTTTGTACTTTGTCTTTAGGTTCTACAAGAACCATTCCGATTTAATACAATATAGATCATCATTCTCAACTTATATATAGAACCATCCTAGATTCTAACTCTCATACTTCTAGATTTATACTTAGCATACAATCATATATCAATCACCGTTAAACAATAAAACATTACATGTCGATACGATTCATAAACACACTTTCGTTATTGGGTCGAATAGACCTTAGACCAATGTCCAATTCCCTTTCAATTGTAATCCACATTGATCATATACATATGCCCATATAGCATGCCAATTAATAAAATAGAAGCATATTTAAATTGGTCTTACATAATTGATACGCCTAGAGGGTATGGACATATTGCTGCCCATATCATTAGAATTTCATACAATATAAATGGTACGCCCAACAGTACGGGCGTACCCTTGCCATATCATATAGAAAAATGTCCAGTAGCATTGATACGCCCAACAGTACGGGCGTACCCTTGCCCGTATCACCATTCTGGGTAGGTTTTTCAAGAAAAACTCCCAAATAGCTTGAAAAGAAAACACCCATTTCATACCCAAAGCTAAATTACTACTAAGACATGTCATGTATACAAAGCTAGGCTCATTTTATCAACCAAAACTTAGAACAAACAAGGAATCTTAAAAACCCATTTTTTATTAAACCCATTATCACCAAAATGAGAGAGTTTAAAACCCATTTTTGGAAAAGTCATTTCCTCACACTCAATACACCTATATCATGATTATTAACCATCATCTAGATGCATTTTTCTCAAAGAAGTTCATTTTTTGGAAACCCATTTGGGTAAATCTTTTGAAAGAAAAGAGAAGAAACTCTCAAAGCAAATCAACATTTAATACATGATCTAAAGGAAGAAACTGACTTAGATTGTGGATGATTACCTTTAGAGCTTGTCAATTTGATAGTGTGATTTGCCTTAATCAAATAAAGAAGGAAAGAAAGAAAAGAAAGAGTTTGGAGCTTTGTTCTTGTTGTCTTTTTGAGAAAACGAAAAAAGATGATAGTAATGGCAATTTGGATGATTGTCTTAAAATGAATTGAATGGCTATGATTTAATCATAAAAAAAATGAAGGGCTAAAATTGATTAGCTTCTAAGAGAAGCTTTGCCATATTCTTTTTAATTTTAATTTAAGTGACAATAGCATGATGCATAATGTCTAGGTTCAATGAACCTTGAAAAGAACAAAGAAAAACTAATATAAAAATATTAGTGTTAATGAAAAGTGGGACCCACTTTCCGCTAACCCATTTCTAACACAACCAAGAATCAGATTGGCTTATTAGCTCATATTTTCCCACCATCATGGCACCATTGCCGACCACCTTTAAGGGTTTGGCTAGCCCATCACTTAGCCACATGTTACTGAAGGGATATTGGGCCCAAGCGCAGCGGAATCGGTAGGTTTGTGAAATCTAAAACACTTTAAAATTTCACAACACCTTGTGGTTTGAGTCTAATAAACTTTCCAAGCAATCTCTTAATTAATGTGTAAAACACATATACTAGAAAAGAAAGAACAAGTGGTAATCAAATTACCTCTTGAAGCCAAGACTTTGATTCTTCTCTTTTCCTTGAGCTCTCCAAGTGTGAAGCCTCTAGAATTTCCACACCAAGCTTCCTCTATCAAGCTCCTTTGG
>CATKHJ010300865.1:0-15480 GCA_949750685.1 Vernicia montana
CAATTTTGTAAAATGTTTTTATATATTAAATGTAATATTTTTGTGGTATTTTATATTAACTGTAATGTTTTTTATATATTAAATGTGAAGTTTTATGGTATTTTATATTAATTGTAATGTCTAATTTTTATATAATAAAAATATTTTTTTATAAAATAATTAATTTTTATAATGTTTATTAAGAGATTAAATATTGTTATTTTAATATTAATTACTATTTAAAAATTAACTAGAAAACTAATTTAAATTTATAAAATTAAAATAGAAGAAAAAAGAATATTTTAAGATATATTTTTTTAGTGTAATATTTAGTTTGGTAGGTTGGAGATAAAATAATAATTGGTGTTGAAATTACATTATTTTAATGTGAAAATTACACGTAATTTAGAATTTTGGGTTGAAGTTGTTATAAGTAAGAGCAAAGCTAGATATTTACGCACCAAAGCCAATCAGAACCTCGAAAAGGGTATTCTCGTCAATAAAAAAATCCCGACTATTTTTTTTGAAATCCAAATCACGACTATTTAAACCCAAATCCATGGCTACGAAATGATCGCTTGTCGAAACGCACGTAACATTTCAACCTCATGTTCTCTTACAGCAATTCACCTCCACAATAGTACCTTTGAAGCTCTTCTAAGTTCATGGCTGGCACGTGCACCTCCTTCGCGCGCCACGTGATCGGATCCGCCACCGTCGAGCTCTCCAGAACCGCCAATCGCAGCAGCGGAGCTTCGTTTTCTGTTAGGATTTTGATGAAGAGCAGCGGAGTTTCCGCCACGTGTACCAGCCAGCGTGAGCTCTCAGTAGCTGCCTCAACTGAGGGTCCGTCTTGCATATACGTTGGTCCTATTGAGACTGCAAGTAAAGAAACCTTAGAAGCTCTCTATCGTCAAGTGAGATTCTAGCTTCAAGTTTTCATTTGCTGCAATTTTATCTTCATTAATGGAATTTTTTTTCTCCATGTTTGGTTGCCAAGAAAATATAGGAAAAAGAAAGAAAAATGCAATTTGTTCATTGATTGAATTTTTTTCTATATTTTATATTTGTTATTTTAGTTTGCGAATTAAGGAATTTTGTTTTTCAATGTTTGGTTACCGAGAAAATATATTGTTTTACATGTTTGGTTGCCGAGAAAAATTAGGAAATATTAGTCTGACGTTTGAAATATTAGGATCGAGAAAAACAACAGGAAGAATATCACAATATGTTACGTGACATTTAGGTCTTCTATTTTTTGCTTTGGGAGGATAATTCTTGGTGTGAAACTTTGACCAGAAAGTGATGTTGGGTATTGGATTGATTTTGTTTTTTAGGCACGGGATGCGTATTACAGTGGTGAACCTTTGATTGTTGATGACATGTTTGATAGAGTAGAGGTAACTTCATGAACCATTTTTGTGGATTGAATTTTGAAATGATTTTATTGTTATTAATTCTCAATAAATGATTGAAGCAGTTAAAATTGCGGTGGTATGGTTCAAAATCTGTGGTCAAGTATCCTCGATGCAGTATTAGGCGACAATCCACATATGCAGATGCTGAGGTAATTCTCTTTAGAATATTTAGTAGAAAATTAGAAATGCATAAATACCCTGTCCAACTGCCTAATAGTTTGCTGCAAATTGGTGCGGTGCACCACCTTGCTGAATGGGGTCATCTATTGTTGATTTTAGTATGTTGACCAAAGAGAAAAGAAAAGAAAATGTTGAACTGGAGAAAATCTTTTGTTATTATTAGAATTTTCCTTTCTGTCCTTTATTTGCATAAATCATTTGGTTGGTGAGTAGAAATGTAGTGGGGTTTTGTTTTTTTACCTTGTTTCTATCCGCCACTTGAAGATTGATTGACATGGATGTAGGGCAGGTAGATATATCACAGGCTTTTGCACTAGCAAGTATATGGATCATCTTTCTTGCAATTGGCAGTTCAGCATGTATTGTGCCTATTATCTACACTGTCGTTCTAGCTTATCAAGAAGCATTTGGCTCAGGAATTTCCCAAGGCAGCCAAGCATCTATAATACAGTTTCTTGCCACAGTGAATGGCATTCTCTTCATGGCAGTGGGATCTTTGATTGGCTACCCAATTACATCAGCTTCTGGTAATGATTTTTTAATTGGCATTTATTTTACTCTGCAATTCCTGGAACAAGGAAATTTTGTGCAATCTTGGGGTTTAAGTTATTTGTCTGGTGATTATTTGCTATACATTAAACTCTTTGATTAAATACATTTGCCCCTTTTTGTTAGGCTCTTTTCTTCTTACTACCATGTGGTATCTTTTGTGAGCTATGTAGCTTGGACTTGATAGAAATATATATATATAAAAAAAACTCTGGGAATTCCAAATTTTTCTTAGAGTTTTCATTAGTTTGAAGTGTGAAAATGTCACTTCCATGTCCAAATATCTTTACCTGACACGAGGATTGTAGGGTAAAGTAAAGAGTCAAAATAACTATGTTTGTGACATGTCCCCCACTTGGAGATGGATATAAATGTTAGATGTACCTGATGTTTGGGATTGGATTTGCCTATTTTCCTAGATTCCCATGAATTTGAGTAGTGAAACTGCCATATCATTATCTGAGTGTCCCTATTTGATATTTGTGCTTGGGGTAAAAAGTTGTAACTATGTTTGTGGCTCATCCTCCCTCACCCCCACCCATTTCCCAATATAAAGAAATAAAATGCTGAAAAACACAAGAGTGATGCAACATAAATCCTGAAATGCACCATTTATGACACATCCTCCCAAAATAAAGGAATAAAATGCTGAAAGCACAAGAGCGGTGCTACATAAATCCTGAAATGGATGTCAAAACCTTAGAAACTGTCTTCTCTGGGGTAAATGCAAAAGTTAAACTTTTTGAGTGGTCAAGTCTAAGTTATTATTTAGTGTTTCTTGCGCCTGAATCAGAGGGAGATTGTATCTCAACAACAGATGAAGCTAGAACAAGCTAAACAATGTTGAAGTTAAATATTTTTGGTTTTGCTTAGACTCATTGGTTAAAGCATGATATTCCGAAAACTTAAATTATGTTATTGTTTACTCAGTTAGTGTGACTTGAAACATGATTTTGCACTTATGCACCCATTGCACAGTGATGTAGCCATGTTGGACAGTTTATATAAGGAACCTTCCTAGTAATGATTTTATGGTGGAAAAATCTCAAGATTTGTTCTTTTTTTTGGAAAGGAATCTCAAACAATTGATGAGTTTTAGACTTAAGATTTAATGTAGGGACATCAGGGTTAAGCGTTTGAATTAAAGCTCATTATAATGAGAAATAATAGAAATTGGTTTCTGTATTTGTAACTGTGAACGGTACGTGAAGTACTACACAGCAGCAGAGGAAAGAAAGAGAGGAGAGAAAAAATTAGGTCATAGGCCTTTGAAATTTAAATTTTTGTAATCCTGCTATTCAAAATCTAAGAAAAATAGCTAGTTGCACAAATATTTATAGACTTAATTGATACTTATCCTACTGAGGTACTCCTATTAGTATTGGTAAACTAGGAAATAGTAGACCCTATGTTTTCTAAATAGGAAATACATAATATTCCTAGATAGAAAAAATTACTCTTTATAAATCAGAATTTTCATAATTAAGCAGAAAATCATAATACCTAACTCTGTTTTCCTTGATTGCATCACACAGTTAAGGTGCTTCAAGGTCTATGGAGAAACGACTTGGTAGCACTCAAGGGGGATTGCCCAAATTGTGGGGAGGAGGTCAGTGCTGATGCATACTATCTTATATTCATCTTTTCACTCTCAGCTCCCATTAAGAAAAAGAAGAAAACTAGGAAGCTTCCACTCTCTCTCACTATCCCACAGACATGTATTTAGCACCATCCAATGAATAATATCATTATCTAAATTATCATTCATTCGTCCATCTTTACTCTCTGCAGGTGTTTGCATTTGTGAGATCAGATGAGTCTAACAAATCTCCACATAGAGCAGATTGTCATGTATGTCAAAGCATACTAGAATTCCGCACAAAGGTCGAGGTAGTGTCTTCTGGTGCCTCTTTGAAATTGATATTAAATTTTTATTTCTTTGTTGAATATGTAAATAGCAAATTTAATACTGTCAAGATTACAAGCTGTGGTTTCTTAAAAGATCAATTTACCTAACAAGGATTAACCCAATTTAATGTTGCTTTTGTGTTTCCCCTATGGGGCAATTGAACGTAGGGGTGTGCATTATTCGGTTAAAACCGAACCAAACCGAACCGAACAAGCAATTTGGTTCGGTTTTGGTTTTCAATATCAAAAATTTTGGTTATTTCGGTTCGGTTTTCAATACAAAAAAACTGAATAGACTGAACTGAATCAAAATTTATTAAAATAAATTTATTTTTATATTTAAACAACTTGATTTTTTATTAAAATAATATAATATTTTTATGTATAACTTTTAATAAATTTTATTTAATTATTTAAAAAATAATTTAGAACGAGATCCTTTTATATTAAAATGTGTTTCAAATTTCTTTTAATAATTAAATAAAAAGTATTGATGATATTGAAAATTATACTTAAAAATATATATGATTTTATAAATTATTTCAAATCAATCTTAATATCAAAATATATTTGTAAATTTAATTTAATAAAAGTGTATATCTAATTTGATTATAAATTTAAATTTTAGTCTCCTTCCAATATTTATTTCCTAAATAAAATATTAATATGAAAATGGTACATATGATAAATTTCAAATTATAATAAATAAATTTCAAAATTAAAAGCGTTAGTAATTCAATTAACATATTATTTGATAATTATGGAGAATAACTGATATGATTTTATAAACAAAATAATATTTTTAATTCTATTTTGAATTAATTATATTTTTAATATTAAATTGCAAAATGTTGAAGTATTGATTGAATAAAATTGAAAAAATAAAATTGTCAAAATTAACAATCTTTTTTAATTATAGTTTTTGTTTTTTAATTTCAATTTTTTCTGTTTTAAAAAATTAGGAGAAAAAAAATTAGAAAACCGAAAACCGAACCGATTTTTCGATTCGGTTTGGTTCGGTTTTGAATATTAAAAATTTCCGTTTGATTGGTTCGGTTCGGTTTGAAAACCGAACCGACCGATACTCACCCCTAATTGAACGTGTCCAACTCCTGAGTGAATATCATGCAGTAGCTTTGAGAAAGCTGCAAATGGCATTGTCATTCTGAAAGTTGTACATTCTTTATCATAAGGTAGGGTTTGTAGTGTTGAACCCAGCCATTTCTTTCTTGTATTTTAGAATTTTACTTGATTGTTTTGTGTCCTATCACCAAGCAGATTGAGAGAATACAGGAGGAAAAACAATTATTATTATGAAATTTCAGATGTTCACCTCACACATTCTTTTTCTGTTGTGCAGCAAACTGTTTCAAGGCTGGGTAGACAATGGGTCCATGGCCGTGTATACCTCGTATCACGAAGACGTCGGAGATGGAAGTAAGAACTCAGCTAATTTATTCAATTTTAAAGCAGCTGTGTACGATATCATGATTCTTTTCAGACATTTTTAACTTGGTTTTCTTAGGTATGTGGAAGTGATCCTGAAACAGTATCCCTTACACATCAATAATAACACCTGGGAGTTGTATATCGTAGAATTAGAATTTTACTTTCTTATGATTGAACGTTTTATATCTCACAAAGCAAAACTAATTCAAAATAGCCCAAAAAATTATGTTCATAATCATTCTCTTTCTTCACTTTTTAGAGCCTAGAGACTTTTCATCACAGTTGATTGGAGGGCATTGCTTCCATTTTTTTTTTCTTTCCAAGAAATGGTGTTTGGGAATTGCTATTTTGCAACCTCATGGGGGATTTTAATCTCTATGTTTTATTATTTGTGACTACTGTGACATAAATTCAGCTTATTACCAAACTTCTTGTGTTGAAAAAAGAGCGAGCAATTGTGCTTCAACTTCAGTCTTCAGGAACTGGAAAAGCCAATTAACTGTTAAAACGTTTGAATTGCTGTTAACAATTTGCGTCATTGACAGGTAATTTTGAGAACTTCCAAAACTACTAATGTGCATTTGAGACAGTGAGAGAGAAATAGGTACTCTTACCAGCTTATATGATTAGAGTATCTCCAACAATACTCTCTATATGACTTCCTATTAAATTATAAACAATTCAACTCTCTATTTTAATTTATTTCGAAACTCGTGTGTGTTCTAAAAATATTTCATATTTCACTCCCTATTTAATTTTTTTATTAATAAAACTACTAATATGACTTTGTAAATTACATAAAAAGTGGGAAAAAAGAAAAAGAGAAATAACAAAATACTCTTAAGAGCCATTTTCTCCCTCCTTAAATTTAAGGAGAGAGATTGTGGCTCATAAAAAAATTTGGTAAAGAATGATGAATTCGGGAGTATCTTGGAGATCTAATTATTGGATATACTCCCTATAATAAAGAAGAAGTATGATTTAAGAGTTTATTGGGATACTCTATACGCCTCATTTGGTTGGTAGAATAGAATAGCTATTCTATAAAATAGTTATTCAGCAGAATGGGACAATTAGTTTTTACTTTTTATAATATTTATATTTGTCCTATTGCAAAAAATGTCCTTAATTTTTCAACTTTTTATAATTTTACCCTTTGAAAATAGATTATTATATTTTAAACTTCTAAAGATGTTCACAATTATACTCATTTGTCAGAATTACTCTTTTAAACTTTTTTTCTCTTAGTGGTATATGATATAGATTAAAAATATAAAAGACTTGTTATTATTTAGTTCATATTTAGTTTAATTAACTAGTTCATTTCACCTTTTTGTAAAACGAATTAAATGATTATTCATATTTATTTTTTGCTAACAAAATAATCATTCTGTTTAAAATAATTAAAATTTTTCGTTAAGTGAATAAAAAAATCAAAATATTCTTATATATATTATGTGGTTATAAAACTTATATACTATTGGCTCTCATTTTTTTTTTATTTCTTTCTTTTTGAATAAGAACTCAAATTAAATATTAATTTTTTGAATTTTTTCACCTAATGTTTTCTAAAAAAATAAGAAATTATTTTATATATTTTGAATAATAAAAAAAGATTTTACACTAGCAAAAAATATATAATCTTTCATTTTAATTCTTTTGAAATGCATAAATAATTTTTTATATTATTAGAATATATAATTTTTTTTAAAAAAAAATTAAGTTTCATTGAACTAAAAACTACAAAAAAAAATATCATCTTAATTATGTATTAAAATTAATTTTGGATCTAATTAGACGAATTGAAAAAAATAATAATAATCAATTTGATTTTTTTTTCTTATAATTAAGGGTATTTTAATACTTTTACTAAATATACTCTTTACAAAAGACTATTTTGTCAATAAAAACAAATGTAATAAACTATTTAATTAATTTTTCAAAAAGAATGATGAAATTATTAATTAGACTAAATATGAGAGACTAAATAGAAATATATTCTTTATATTTTTAATCCATGACAATTGTCTTTAGAAGAGAAAAAATTTAAAGTAACAATTTTGACAAAGGAGTACAATTATGAATAATTTTAGAAGCTTGAGTATTATAGTTCATTTTGAAAAAATGGGATATAATTATAAAAAGTTTAAAAATTCAGACTTTTAAGTCAATAGACATTTATATTTTATTAAATTTGAAAAATATTTACTTTATAATTAAAAGTTGTAATTAAAAATTTGTTATTCCATAGAATAGGTATTCTATATCTAATTTTGAATCAAAACTGAAAATAGTTATTTTGCATGAAATAATTATTTTATTTCTATCCTATTTTATTAACCAAACAAAGTTCCTAGTGACGAAAGAGAAGGAAAATGAAGAATATAGACAAAAATAAATTAAAGGCGGAGTTTGTGATATTGCAAAAATGTACTTTTTTTTTTTTTTTTTTTTGCCAAAGTACTAATTTAGTTCAATTATTATATATTCATAGGTAAAAATTAATTAAACCTAAAATATGTTTGGCATTTAGTCAAATTAGAAAAGAAAGCTTTTTCTCTGTTTTCTCTGTTTTTTCACATCTAAGGCCTGGTCCTTCTTCTAGGATTTTCAGTGAGGTTTTCTTTTGGTGGCTCCGGCCATCAGAGAAGAATCCCCATAGTTTCTTTTTTTGGTTGTGTATATACTAGAACTGTTGCTCTTTTTAGTTTTTCTTGCTTCTCTAGTGCCTTTATACTGCTGGGTTTACTAGCAGTGTCGTTTCTTATGTTTTGTGGTGGCGATCTAGTCTCAATCTGCTACGGTTTAGTCCGTCTCTTTCACCGACATGGCTATTTTGGGATGTTTTCTAGTGATAGTCAATAGTGGTGAAAGAGGAGAGAGTTTGTTTGTGGTGGCTTTGGAGTCTCCGGGATGAAGCTTTTCAGCTCTGTTCTTCACAATCGGTTGAGATCCATTGTTGTTGGCGGAGAAATGGCTCATTCTAGGCGCTGGCCTTCTCTACAAAAAGACCTAGATCTAGGTCAATTCATAGATGTGCTCGACTCTGGCTGGCAACGGTGAGCAAGGCTCCAAGTGCAACGATTATCGTTGTTTTGGATTAGTTCAGAGACACGTCCCTTACCTTTTGTGATGTTTTCTTTGTCTTTTCTGTCATCAAAGGTGAATCTCTCATCGGCGACGATGACAGAAGCTTCTGGACGGAAGCATTTCTGAAAATAATATTTGTGTAATTTGACAAAAATTGTAAGCCTTTAGGCTGATAATGTGTTGGGCTTGAAACCCTAGTTTCAAAACCCTCATAAGAGTATGTTTTATATGGACTCTATGTCCATATTAATCCTTCTCTTTTGAGCTTTCCCTTTATATTTGATTGTAGTTGTGCTGCTTTTGGGCCTAATGCCTGTTTAATGCAAGCAAAATTTCTCGTTTTGGGCAAAAAAAAAAAAAAATATATATATATATATATATATATATATATGTTTGGCATTGAAGTTTGAATTCATTTTTTCCATGTATCATTTTAAATATTGTTAAAAAAAAACGATTTTAGATTATTGTAGATTGTTTTAAAACTTTTATAACTAAACATGTCATATTCACCCTAAAAAATAAAGTTTCAATGCTTCTCAACAACAATGCCACTCCCCGTCTCCCTTGAGCAAATGAAAGCAGAAATTTTAGAAAACCACATATTGCTTCCATAGGTGCCCAAATCCTGAAGATAAACAAATAATACTCAACTAGAAACTGCATTAATTATTCAGATTGAGCCAAATCAGACTTTGCTTGCAAGCAAGTTGAATTTTGAAGAAATGTTGCAAGCAAACCACAATGTTTTTGATTATCAACAGGTGTGCAATCCATAAATTCCTACATCTTGTGGGGGCATTTATGAAGAAATGTTGAATTCAAACATTGATTTACCATCAATGAAAAGTTAGCATTTTCATGCACTGCAAAACCAAAATGTTGCACAATCAAAGCGTAATTAAGTGATAGTAATGGCAAGTAAAGAACTTTCTCATCACTGTTTTCAGGGCATAAGTAATGGTGCCTCGTACAACTGATTAAGATCGCGCAACACTTTTGACATAGAGAAGGAAGCCAAATTGGTGTACCATACCAATCAGAAATGCACCAAGCTGTATACAAGAATCCACGAGAGCTGAAGAACATTAAAAAAAAAAAAAAAAGAAGAAGGTGGTTTGTTAGTTGTGAGACCGACACAAGCCATCCTTTACTAATTTTAACATGCTTGAAGATGGCATTGCCTAAAATGAAGGGAAGCTAGAGTACCAGAAAGAGGGTAATGGAAGCAAAAAGCCCCTCTTGGAGGAGAGCACCATGACCACCAAACTCTTCCTCATCAACCTTTAATATCATTGAATAATAACCATATATAATCCCAGAGGATATCAAAAGAAAGCTGTCAAATCAAAATCAGCAGCAGAACTTCAGTAAAGAATTCGGCATAAACAACAAAAGGCTATAAAATTTATAAATTCAATCACAAGAAGTTTCCATAAATAAAATTTTGCATATCTATGTGCATGCATATGCATTGGCACCATGTTAAGTACTTCTGTTTGGTCCGTAAATAATTCTCTCCACCACTAAACCCTAGATCGAGAAAATTGACAATGAAGGTCTAAACATCGAAGCATGATCTTTTACAAGGCAATAACTCATACACCACTCTGCCAAATTCATTCTTGTAACATGCCTTGTTGTCAATTTAGTATTCAATTTTAAGATATAGTAGTTCAATAAAATAAGCCTTTGAACTCCCATCCAAATGAAAAGAAAAAAAAAAGTGGAACCATTAATTTGGGCAAAAGTACCCCCCTCAAACCCAAACCCCACCCAAAAACATAAGAAATTGCCATGCAATTTTGCTCAAGGCTTTCAAAGGGAAAACACACTCCTCATTGGAGAGAAAGAGGAGGGAGAGGTGGAGGAGGAATCACCTCATAGAATGAATCCAAATGGCACTTTTTTACTTCTGATATCAAGTTCAGGCAATTTTACACATATCATATAAAAGGCCTCATCAAAGAGTTCAGCACAGCCCTTAACTTCAAAACTAATCTTTGTACACCTATGATGACAATTTAGGCTTCAAGAATAAACCATGAAAACAGTACATGCAAAGAGACTATCTTAAAGCATTATCACTCTATTCTTTGCTTCCTCTTTGATTGATCCATAAGCAAAACCTCCAGGCTCCAAGGCATTCACCAAAAGAAAACACCAATTTAAAAGATAAGATCAAATAGCAATTACAAAACAATTTTCAGCATTTAAAGAGCCCAATTCCAATTTGGTAGATTATATGAAAATCCTCATCTATCCTTCCAATCATGGTTTTAAATATTGGCCGATACCTTACAAATCAGCCATTATGTAGGATTTTTAGCCCATTGATACGTTACAGATGATTGAAAATTACATTTATTTAAATAAATTTTGTAATAAAATTATTCCTTTGACTACATATTTTTCACCATAAATTATTATACGCACAAGATTAGGATGATATTTGGGTGAATTATTTATTCAATATTTATTTGAGTCATTTCGCAAATTTTGAAAAATTATTCAAGATATCAGCGGCCAATTCAATCCAATTCCTTTACACGGTTTCCAATTCCATTATTTAAAACCTCTGCCAATACAATAGAGGGTCTTCTAAAAAATTTGTCTTCCTCCATCAAGCATTACATGAATAAGGGGTCAGAAAGTAAATAAGCCTGTTGAAAAGTAGATCTCCCACCCATTTACTATTAGCTCAATTTCCAAGAGGCTAATTCCCTTAACACCATTAAACTACAGACTCTTGCACTAACCATACCTTTTAAGAAAGACTTCCAAGGAGCATACCCAGTTATGTAGAACTACAAGCATCCATTTGGCTATAAGAGCTTCTACCATAGCCATATCAATCATCAAATATACTAGGGGTGTGAATTTCCATTCAGTTTCTTCATGATTTTTTAACTCCTTCCAATTCAACCCTACCACAACTTAAATAAGTAGAAAACTTTGATCCAAAACCAAAACAATTCGTTTAAGCAGGCAAATTAAGTTTAATTTTGTGGTAGACTAGCCCCTGAGGATTCATAGGTAAAGCATCAGCAACTATTTGTCAAATATCTAGAATCTTAACCTGATAAGTTACAATAAAGACTCCAAACAGGAAAAAGCAAATCCTCCAGGCTTAATTTAGCTAGAGCTCCTCATTATAAAGGTGCATGCTAATAAGTACATAATTAAGCTTAATTTGGCGGAAGCTCACCCCTTGAGGACTTGGGAGTG
Organism: Vernicia montana; assembly: GCA_949750685.1. Taxonomy (NCBI): domain Eukaryota; kingdom Viridiplantae; phylum Streptophyta; class Magnoliopsida; order Malpighiales; family Euphorbiaceae; genus Vernicia; species Vernicia montana. Next base: position 11,802 of record CATKHJ010300865.1, read on the forward strand.
AACACAAAAGCTTACAAAACTACTAAAATATTTCAATCTCTTGATCCTCATAAGTCAACAATAAAGTTGCCAAACAGGAAAAAAGTAAATTCTCCGGGCTTATTTCAGATAAAGCATACGATTCTGGAGGTATATCTTCCTAGGTTAACCCATAAGGTTTAGAACTTGAGCTTCATTAACAAACTTAGCATGAAAGCTTAAAATTGACTCTTGTCAAACATTATTGCATTATAGCTACAATAAATGTTGCACACAATGAATGGCATCCCACACACAGTTGGCTCTAGGGAGGATCAGATACATATAATCTTCCCCTTGCATGACAAGGAGCCCATGAAAACACACGCTACATCGTGACATAGATAGAATTTTTCTTCGACAAAGAACATCCACAGCAAGCATCAAACATTCAACAAGTTTATTTTCGGAATGCAAATAAAAATTTTAGAACAATACACAAAAGAGCAATCATTCATGAGAGTCTACAATTTTGAGATAGCTACATACTAGTACCTCATAACAGCTAGAGAAAGATGAAAGATTTCTAAAGACCTTCTAGCCCGCTCAATATTAATGTTCACTCACATTAAGTTTTCCATGCACATCTCCTAAAATGCTCAAAGCATGAAATAAATAGATTCACCTGAAGTTAGAATGAGACAACTCATCCACAGCATGGTAAAAATATCCATTGATGTTCCAGGTGTAAGATGAAACATTTTGGGGAATTTATTAACATTTATTTAATAACTGTATTTGGCGGAAACCATAGAAAATGAATAAAAACGTCTAACAAACAATGAACTAAACAGAAGTACCCCGAGTTCATATACCATATTAACAGCCTACTATATTAACTAAACTCCAGATTGACATCAGGAGCACCGTTAAAAGTAACATAAATTTCGATCACATTAATGTGTGAAATCCCGGCTTCATTTCATATCCACCCAACTCAGCAAATTGAAAGGCAACTAAAAATAGCATTTTCAAAAAAGAATTCATGAACACAGTTAGGAAACAGATTAAAAGGGTGTACAAGTTCCAACTTACATGCCAATCCATATACCCCCAATCAAAGGTATAGCACCCCAAAGTAATCCACATACAAGGGCCACAACTTGTCTAATCCAATGCAAGACATCACCCAATTGATCCTGAGCCAAAAAGAGAGACATATTAACCATAAATAACTTCAAATTCTATTGATAAAACCCCAATTCTTCACCATCCCATTTTGCACTCAAGCATTGTATATTCATTACCAATCACTAAAAAGTAGTATTGGGTTGTATTGGATTAATGGGTTTGACTACAAAACCATTATTAAGCTAAAGATATCACAATAACAGACTGAAGTAGTACTACTTCCACGTATCCTATAATGAAACTATTATTACACTACTAGAAATTCAATAAATATTCAATACCCAATAAAATTAATTACTTAAATATAAAGAAATTATGGAAAAAAAGGTTACCTTATCCCAAGAAGCCTCTGGATCCAACAATTTAGCAAATTTGAAAGGAGACAAGTGGCCGTTTTGGTGTTGCTGTAGCGGCTGATTATTCAATTTAGTTGATTTCCCTTCTTTCATTGCTAGTCAAACCCAAAAGGAAATTATAACACTTTTTGGAAAAAAAAAAATCGAATCTAAAGCAACCCAAAAACAAAAAATGATTGAAAATTTTGGTATTCTGGGTTAATGAATTGTCAATAGCGACAGTGATGTGTTAAAAAACAAAGCAAAGCTAGGGTTAGAAATAGAAAGGGAGAAAAAGATTGGATTTTGATGGAAAATTAATAAGAGATTGAATTGGGTTTGTTGTGTAGATCTATGATGGAAAATTAATAAGAGATTGAATTGGGTTTGTTGTGTAGATCTACAGTGAATATTGGATAGTGGAGAGGTAAGGGAGAGATTCTTATGTTATTTTATTTTATTATTTTATAATAAAAATGGCTTTCTCAGTGGAAATTTATGTATCTAATTCTAAGCATATTCGTGTACTTCAGTGTACTGCACATGCTATTATTAATCGTCCACAATTAAAAAAGTAATTTTAGAATTTTTTTATTTAATTAATTAATTTTTTATAAATTAATTTTTAAATATATTTAAAAAAAAAAATCAATGTACCTGTTTTTAAAAAAAAAATTACTTTTAAAAATAATATAAAAAATTTTGTTGAAAAATTTCGTTGAAAAACTTAATTTCAAACGTGGCCATAATATAATAATAATTACAAATCAAATTGTTATTTTTTTAATTAAAATAAAAGATCAATTATTCTTATCAATAAATTTTTTTTTTTTTTTTTTTTTTTATGTATTTCCACTTTCTAGTTTGGCTTTTAATATTAGAATCCTTTTTAGAAGAAAAATTACATCATTTGTGTCTAAATTTTTTAAAATTTGCTATATTAGTATATGAATAATTTTTTTATCTGACGAATTTCTCAACTTTAAAAATAATCTCATATAAATATTTTTAACTGTTTTTTTATCACTTAATTACTAATTTGCAGCTCTAAAAAATTAAAATTATTTGTAAATCAACACTCAAATGAGTTAAAAACTTATATATAAGATTATTTTTAAAGGTTGACATACTTATTGAACTGAAAAAAATTATTTAAATTAAGGCTGAGCACGGTTCGGAGGAATCCGGAGATTTGAAAATCTCCAGAACCGAACCGAACCGAACTTCGGAGATTTTTAAAATGAAATCTCCGGAACCGAACCATAAGGAAAAATCTCCGTACCAAACCGTCCCGATTTTTCAGGACGGTTCGGGACGGAGATTCGGGTCTAATGGGACGGTTCGGAACGGAACGGAAACGGTTCGATACGGAACGGGACAAAACGAAGATTCGAAGATTTTTTATTTTTAAATAATTAAAAATTAAATTTTACTTATACATTATTCAATTTCATTAAATGTGTTATTAATTCAATATCAAAGTGTGTGTGTATATATATATATATTGCAACTACTAATTTGAAAATGAAATTTTATAATTAATAAAAAATAAATTTTACTTATATATTATTGAATTTCTTTAAATGTGTTGCTAATTCAATATCAATGTGTGTGTGTGTATATATATATATAATCACACATTTTGATATTGAATTAACAACACATTTAAGGAAATTCAATGTGTGTGTGTGTGTGTGTGTGTATATATATATATATATATATATAAACCCTTTAAATCGGTTCTAGTTTCGGTTCTTCGGTTCGGTACGGTTTTCGGTATGGATAACTACTAATCTCCAGAACCGTACCAAAAAAAAAAATGGGACGGTTCGGTTCGAAGAAAGTCAAACGGTCAACGGATATTTTTCGGTTCTGAATATTATCGGTTCGGATTTTCGGTACGGTTCGGTATCTCCGAGTCTCGTGCTCAGCCCTAATTCAAATGCTAAAATAATATATTTTAAAAAATTTAGATACCAATAATATAATTTTTCAAAATAGATTTAGAATCAAACCTTATTTTCGGTTTTTCGGTTCGGGATGGTTCGGTATGTTTCGGTACGGTTCTCGGTATGGATAACTACTAATCTCCAGAACCGTACAAAAAAAAAATTGGGACGGTTCGGTTCGGAGAAAGTCAAACGGTCAACGGATATTTTTCGATTCTGGATATTATCGGTTCGGATTTTCGATAC
>CATKHJ010300917.1:0-30902 GCA_949750685.1 Vernicia montana
ATAAAGAAAGCAATGAAAACACAAAACCTAAACTATGTGAAGAAGGTGAAAGAGGAGGAAAGTTTATTTTAATTGGATTTGATGCTTTAGACAAGCATGCCTACGTATCCCTTTGAATGGGAATCAAAATCCACGTAGTTCGCCCTTCTTGCGAAGGGAGTTTGTTTAGTTTGAGCATTTTATCATGTTTCAGATTGATTGATTAAAAGGTGGGTTGATTAATTAGTTATCCTTAATTGATTTACCAAGTTGGATTAATTATTTTAGATTTTAATTAACTAACAACCTAGGTAAACCAATTTAATTAACTAACTAAGAAAAATAAAATAAATAAATAAATAAAATGAAAAGAGAAAGGAAAATAAGCTTACCTTGCGCTTGAGCGACTTTGGGACGGCGGAGACTTGTCTCAGTCGGCGGCGGACTTGCCTCAAACGATGGGAAACTTTTGACTCTATGGGTTGACTCAGGAAGTCGCAACCCAATCTTACTTTGCAAAGCAAGAAATAAAAGAAACTGGAGAGCTCGTTCCTTTCGGACCAAGTTTAGGGGGATGGCTCGCTTGATGTAAAGGCTAACCATGCAAGCTAAGAGATGTGTGAGCAAGATCTAAGGTGTGGAAATGAGCTGGGGGGGTCTCATTTATATATAGAGAAGGTTGGAGTTTGAAAACACAAAGTTTCGATGTGGGATTTGGTGTTCTGACGCTCAAAATTGCAGACGGGGGTTCTGGGACCGCACACTGAGCTTCTGGGGCCGCACAGGAGCTATTGTAACCACATAGGCTAAGTGATGACCACATAGGGGTCATTTTGAACCACACACAGGCTATGAGGAACCGAACATGCCTTGTGCGGTCACCAAAGTGGCCTATGCGATCACTGGTTGCCTAATTTCGCCGTTTTTCACCGTTTTGACCCGTTTTAACTCCATTTTTCATAATTCTAGTTGCGTTGTGCTCATTATTCAATACCGGATGATCTAAGAATGATTTAGAGGCTTGAAGGATGGGTCTTGGGTCCTGAGGCTCGGGTTATTGGTTTTTGGGATTTTGACGATCTTTAGCGATTTCGATTTTCGGAGGTCTGTTTACCGAGCCTAGGTGGCTCTAGGGTTCAAATGCATACTAGGGGGTGCAAAATTAAGGGTTCACAGTCACTTGTTCCTTTTTTATCTCTTGAATCTAATTTGAATAATACATCAGAAAAAGAAATAAATGAAATAAAAAAATGATGGAAGCAAAGAACCAGTCAATACTGGCACCAATGAAAATCCCAAAAATACATTCATTGGATCTGCATGTTATAACTGGGATGGCTCTGTCAAGTTGATCCAAAAGTTTGTTGACTATTTTGCATGGGCTCCTAAGGATATGACTAGGATAGATCCAAGAATATCAGTGTATAAGATTCCTACTTATGAACATATGAAGCCTGCCAAACAGAAATTGCGAAGACTGAAGAAAGAATGGTCTTTGCTAATCAAAGAAGAGATCACCAAACAACTAGATAATGGGTTTATGGAGCCGATCATATACCCCTCATGGCTAGCTAATATTGTTCCAGTTTCGAAAAAGGATGGTAAAGCACGAATGTGCGTTGACTATCGGGACTTAAACAAAGCCTGTCCAAAAGATGATTTCCCATTGCCACATATTGACTTATTGGTTGACCACATGGCAGGTTCTGAAGTAGTCTATTTGACTGACCTGTATGCTGGTTATAACCAAATCTAAGTTCATCCACCAGATAAGGAAAAGACTGCTTTTTTGACCGAATGGGGTACATATTGCTACAGGGTAATGCCATTTGGGTTAAAGAATGTTGGGGTGACTTATCAGAGGATGGCCACCACCATTTTCCATGACATGATCCACAAAGATGTTAAAGTGTATGTGGATGATATGGTAATAAAATCTGAAACAGCTGAAGAGCACTTAAAATTATTAAGGCGATTCTTCCTTAGACTTCATCAATATAATCTGAAGTTGAATTCTGCAAAATGCATCTTTGGCGCATCATCAGGAGTTTTCCTCGGGTATTTGGTCAATAAAAAGGGGATTGAGGTTGATCTACTAAGTAAAAAAGCAATTCTAGAGATGCCACCTCCAAAGACAAAAAAGGAGATTAGAAGTTTCTTGGGACGACTCTAATACATTAGTCGATTTATCTCTCAGATGGCTGATGTATATGGACCCATATTCAAACTATTGAAGAAGGGAGCCTTTAAACAATGGAACGAAGATTGTTATAGAACTTTTGAGGCAATCAAAGAATACCTCCTAAACCTTCGTGTCCTACAACCACCCAGACCTGGTAAGCCGTTACTCTTATACCTCTCTGTCACCCAAGAAGTTATGGGGGCAATGCTTGCTCAGAATGCCCCTGATTCCTATAAAGGAAATGTTGTTTATTACCTAAGCAAGCGTTTGCTCACCCATGAACTCAAATACAACCAGATTGAAAAGCTATGCCTTGCTTTGGTATGGGTTTGTTATAAACTTCAGCATTACTTAAGCTCCTACACTACTCATGTACTTGCTGACAAGAGCCCTTTGAAATTTCTTATGGAGAGGTCAGTTATTGATAGTAAGATGGCAAGATGGACGGTTGCTCTAGCAGTTTATGATTTGAGGTATGTCCAGAGGAAAGCCATAAAGGGGAGTGTGATAGCAGATTAATTAGCTACAGCCCCTGTAGATGGTGAATGGTCTAAGCTAGAATTCCCTAATAAAAATATCATAAAACTTAAACCTGAAGTCTGGAAGCTTTTATTTGATGGTGCAACAAACAACAAGGGTTATGGTGCTGGAATTCTCATGGTTACCCCTAAGGGAGAAAACCTACCTATGGCTGTCAAGTTAGCTTTTGAACTGACAAATAACGAAGCTGAATACGAAGCTTGCATAGCTGGATTGGAAGTCACTATGAATTTAAGGATTGATTACTTAGAGGTTTATAAGGATTCGAATATGGTTGTGTCTCAAGCTCTTGGCAAATGAAAGATAAGAGAGGAGCGTTTGGTTCCTTACCATAAACGCTTGGAAAACCTTGCAGAAAACTTCCATGAACTATCATTCCATTATTTGCCTAGGACTAAGAATCAATTTGCAGATGCCTTAGCCACACTTGCATCAATACTGGATTTGAGTGATAGAGAGATAATTAGACATGTTGTCATTGAGGTGAGAAGGGAGCCTGGTTATCACACCATGTGTATGAATATTCAGTTGGCTGATAAGAAACCTTGGTTCTAAGATATTTTCAACTATCTTCAGAATGATGAATATCTAGAAGGGGCAACCAAATCAGAAAGAAGAACTCTGAGGTAGCTGGCCAGTAACTTTATCCCAAATGGTGATGTATTGTATAAGAGAGTGTTGGATTATATACACCTCAGGTGTGTAGCTGAGGATGAAGCTTAGCAGATCATGGAATGGGTCCATGGCGGTGAAGAAGGACCTCATATGAACGAAATTGCTTTAGCTCGAAAAATAATGAATCTGGGGTACTTCTGGTTAACTATGAATGAAGATTATGCTAAGTTTGTACAGAGATGTCATAAATGACAGATATATGCCAAGCTTCAGAAGCAACCTCCCATTCCCTTCAATCTAATCACAACTCATTGGCCTTTTGCAACTTGGGGTATTGATGTCATTGGAAGGATAAGTCCTAAGTCTTATGCTGGTCATGAATACATTCTAGTCGCAATTGATTATTTTTTGAAATGGATTGAAGCCGCTCCATATCAAGTGTTAGATTCCAAAAGAGTGGCTCATTTCATTCGAACTAACATCCTTTGTCAGTTTGGAGTTCCTTTTGAGATTATTACAGATAATGGGTCACATTTTCAGAAAGAGGTGGTCTAGCTATTGAAGAAAGAGAAGATTCAACATCACAGATCTTCTCCTTATCGTCCTCAAACTAATGGTGCAGTAGAAGCAGTTAATAAGGCGATCAAAACCCTTTTACAGAAGATGACTGATAATCACAAAAATTGGCATCAACAACTACCATTTGCCTTATGGGGATACAGAACTTCTATTCATAGCCCAATGGGCGTAACTCCTTACTCATTGGTATATGGCATGGAAGTTATTTTGCCAATCGAAGTTGAAATAAGATTAGCTAAAATCATGCGAAAGAGTCAGTTAGAAAAAGCAGAATGGATAAAAGGTTATCATGATCAGCTCAATGCCATCGACGAGAAGAGGATAAATGCCATGTATCGGATTCAGGGTTATCAGCAGAAAATATCAAGGCATTTTAACAAGAAGGTCAGAGACAGAGGCTTAGAAGAAGGGAATCTGGTTTTGAAAGAAATTAGAGCCAGAGGAAAGTTTAGACCAAATTGGGTTGGGCCTTACATACTTAAGAAGATCTTGTCAGGTGGAGCAGCTATTATTATGGATCTAGATGGGATAGAGTTTGCCAGTCTATGCAACCTGGATTAATTGAAGCATTATTTTGTTTAAATGTTTGTTTTAAATGTAATCTTCATGCATCATGTAACTAGAACTACGTGGACTTGATTCTCCAAAATATTTATTGATAAGTCAAAATTGAATGTGTGTAAGGAGATATGTAGGCAACCCACTGTGGGTACGGTCCAAATTTTAATAAGATTACCATTTTGCCATATTATTTGGTTTTCTACTTGCATCAAGAAAAAATAAAAAATAAAAAAATAGATAAAAAAAAAAGCTCGCTAAGTTGAAAATCCGAAAGGGTGGCTTAGGCAAAAATTAGAGTAAATAAATGATGTATTATTCAAATTTCATTTAAAGAATGAAATTCCATCTAAACACAAGATCAAAAGAAATGAAAATTATCCATAGCTATGTCTAAAGCCCTGAAGTCCTAAAATTTAAAATGCTAAAAAGAGTCTAAATCATCTTCTTTTTCCTTTTTGGATCAGCCTCCTCCATAGTATCTTCATCTTCAATTTCATGCAATAAAGCTACTCTTCTTGTCTTCTCTGCTGGCCAAGTCATTGCAATCCACCATGAATTGTAATCCTTCAACCTGTCAAAGCCATGAGATAGAAGAATAGTGTGGAAACCAACCATTCATGATAGCCCTAGCCACAGCAGGAATAATCAAAGTAGAATTGAAGAGGGCACCATCTGGGGGCACTCTTTGTGCATGACCCATCTGTCTCATTATCCTAGTCCTTTGGCAGAAGGTCACCATGTGCAACCCAAGCAAATACACCATCTTATAACCAAAGCTCATAGTCATGAACTTCTTGATCTTATACCAAGGACAAAGCCACAACAGCTCCTCTGGACCTAACTCAAAAAGCTATGAAATTCACTCCCTCTCAGAATTGAACTTGATAACTATCTTGCGGGTTATGTACCAAAAGATTGAATAGTCTCATTGAGTAGGAGATGAGACCACCCTTAAGTGATCCCTGAGCCATATTTGTTTTTGAAAATGGCAATGTGAGCAAAGAGAAGAAGCAGAAAAACTGTAGAAGGAAGGGTAAGAACTTGAAACATACCTGTAAAATGATTGGGCTCACAAACCAAGGCCCATTGCTCCTATACGCTCGATCCATACTAAGGATAGTCACAGCTAGAACAATGGCGGCAATCGAGTACCCATCCTCCATTTGACTCACCAACTCTGTCACCGTAACATCTCCCCAATCCACAGGGCCTATGAAAAGGAAACCTGAAGTCAAACAAAAAGACAAAGCTCGCATCCGGCGATTTTGCCACTCATCCTCCTCAAAACCTCGGGGATCATAAAACTCAATGATCACAACAGTCAAATCAATCCAATCTCCCACGACCATAGGGCTAGCAGTTGCCACATCCAATCCCAAAAGCCTCTGAAAAAAGTTGAAATAGCCTGCCCTTTCAATTGAAGCAGCCAGACTCACCTCAAGATCAGATCCTAGGAGTACTGTAGCCTAAGATGAACCAAGAATGGGGGTTGAATTGGTGGGCAATTAAAATTTAATTGAGAGAGAGAGTAAGAAAGAAAGGAAGACACAAGGATTTATAGTGGTTCTGATTATAATCAATTCTACATCCACTCCTCAATCACCAATTGGGTATTTCACTATCAATGGAGTTTTAACAAGTTCACTCCCAACTTAGTGTTTAAGCTCACATCAAACTTTACAAGCGTTTTCAATAGGCTTACACTCACAACCTCACAAGTGTTTTCACTAAGGCTAATACTCAAACCCAACAAGAGTTTAACAAGGATCACTCTCACAACTTAGATAGTGTTTGAAAGGCTAACACTCAACCCTTGAGCAATGAATGCTCTTACAATTAACACACAAGGTGTTTGAAAGAAAATGAAAGTTTGATAATTAAATTTGCAAGAGTTTTATTGCTAGAGAGGTTGTTGTATATCTTGAAGGCTCTTAATACGGGGTATTTATAGTTTCCCTCCATAAAAGAGATGTTACAAAAGTTATGGAGCAAATCTCTCTTCAACAACTACGAAATCTGCATTAAATGCTCTGTTAGATGGAATTCGCGGTCGCTATTCCATTATAGCAGTCGCTATTCATATATCGCGATCGCTATATGTATTTTGCGATCGCGATCTTCATATTCGTCCAACGGCACACGTGGCACAGATCCGTTTGCTGATGAATTTTACCGTTGCAACTCTTTCTCAGCTTATGAATATCATGTTCGCTACAGGCGTGTTGTGGTCGCGATTCTCTTATCGCGCTCTGAGTTGCGGTCACGACACTGACCATGAAGCTTACTGTTTGAAATATGGATTTTAGGCTTGAGGTCAATTGCGATCACGATATCTTAGTAGCGGTCACGAAACCTTATTTGCGAGCGTAATATGCTTGTTACGGGCACAAATTAGGAGTCATGCAAAATACTTAGAGATTTTTCTAAGTTCTTCAATACCAAGCTTTTTCTAGTTATTTTATCTGTCAAAAACAAACTCAATTGAAATATTAGAGCTATTCAATTTGATTGTCAAGATCAAAATAGAGATTGACTATATTGAAAAACCAATTTAGGTCAACAATCTCCTCCTTTTTGATTTTGACAATTAAATTGAATTTGGGATAAAATAACATTAAGTAAATGAAATGTAATGATCCCCTCAAAAGATGACCCATTTAATCTTTGAGGAAAATGAAATTTTCTCCCTCTTAATTAAATAAATTTTCAATATTTTCCTTAGTCAAAAAAATTTCAAATTCAATGTTCTTCTCCCCCTTTGGCAAGATAAAAAACAAGGTTATAATTATATAGGGAAAGTCTAAGTAAAGAGAACAAGAAAATAAAAGGAAAGGAAAGCATATATATAAGATGAAATAAAGAAGAAGAAATTTCATTCAAAATAGAAATGAAGACATACAAAATGCTTAAAATAAAATAAAGGAAAAAAGAAATGAGATAATAAGGTAGAAAAACAAGAAAAAAAAAATTCTATGGCCAAAGACTATGGTTCTTCCTCTTTTTGTTCTTCTTTTATGTCACTAAATTCTCATACTTTTAAGTCACATGTGTGAACCCTCAATTTAGCATCTCCAAAATTATTTCTAAATTCTCCAAAATTGACCATAATATTTTTTCATCCAAACTGACACATTTTCTATTCTGACTGGACTTTCTATACCAAACAGCACTCTTTCAAAACTGACCGAATTTTTCTTAAAACTGACTGGTAAACTGTCCAATAATTAATTTTGGATCCACTGCCACTGACCAATAATTTTTCAGATTTTAGAATACCCTGAAAACTGATCCAAAAGTTTCGAAAACTCAAAAAAATTGTAAATCTGACCTTATGCACCTCGGCCGCCGGAGCCCCTGGAGGATCCGCCGGCCACCTCGGCGGCTCCGCCAAACCTCCCGGCGGCCGCCTCAGGGAGGTTGGTGGCTCCGCCTAGCGGAGCCTCTCTGCCAGCCAGAGGTGGCAGGCGGTCAGAGCCGCCGGGTCCCTCGGCGGATCCGCCAGAAGCCTAGCAACAGTTGCCGGACAAGCCAGAGGAGCCGCCAGAAGGCCCAGCAGAGCCTCTAACTTTTTCGCTAACATTGTCCCCTTGGCACCCAAAATGACATTTTTACCCCCTTCTTCAGCCTATTTTTTAACCCTTTTGACCCCATCCTTTTGGTCTTTTCACATTTTCTTTTCCTAAACTACCCCCACCTCATTTTTCCCATAAATACCCCCCTCTACTCCTTCATTTTCCTCACTCCTGGAGCTAGTATTGATGGCTAACTACTACTCTCTCTCTCTCTCTCTCTAATTAATCTCTATACTAATTTTGAGTAATCATTTTAATTAATTAAAAATACCTTTGATTTTAATGAATTAATTTTAAATTAGTTTTCACTCAATTTGGTTAATTAATCATTTTAATTAATTAAAATTGGGTAATCAAGCAACCAAAACATTAAATTAATTTCCTCCAAGATTAATTTAAATCCATCATCCAAAACCGATAAAACAGATTTTCGGTCTGAAAAATCACTCCGCCCACTCAAAATCTCCCAAAAAGAAGGTACATCATCTTCTCTCATCAATCCTAATATTACCCCAAACCAAATCAAATCAAATCAATCTGACAAATCCCTAAACCCCTCCACCTCACAGTGGAACGAACTACGTGAGTTTTGATCCCCATCCAATGGGATACGTAGGCACGTTTTGACTTTAATTCCAAGCCTCAAATCCAAATCCTAATCAATCTCCTTCCCTTTTTATTTTAATTTATGCTTTCTTGTAAATTTTAATTACTGCAATTATTTAATTACTTACTATTTACTTTTTTCATGCATTCATAAATATGCCATGATCATGCACTCTATAATCTTCATTAATACTTGTCATCCATGAAATCAATTTTCAAGTCAAATTAAATCAAAGAGCCAAATTGAGATTGTTTTAAACTAAAACCTAGTCCCCGAACTCAACCTGGTTCAAGGATTAATGACTTTATCCTTGGGTAAATTAATCAAAGATTAATACATTGGAGTCAAATTGGGTTTTTTTCTTAATTTTTCCATTAAAAAAAAATTAGGGTGGTGACTCCCGAATCATTTTCAAAAATTATTTTCCGAGGCGATAGCCGCTTTCAATCGTGAGCACCGAAACTCGTACCTAACCTCTCTTAAAAATTGCTTAGCCTTTCCATAAGGCATTTTTCTCGAGCGAGGGGAGGGGCGTTCGGGCGAGGCCTCACAGTTGGCGACTCCACTAGGGACTAGTTGCTACCCTTTTTCAATAAAAGGAAAAGCAAATAAAGAGGATTACTATTTGGTTTGAATTTTTTTCAAAATAATCTCCATTTGGCACTTAAGTTTAATTTGACTTTCATACATCATTTTGCATAATAAAAGGCTCCTTGCCTAAACCTAGATTTAGGAAAACTTTTGGATGGTGAGTAGCATTGGCTCAATAACTCTTTTTAAGTATGTTGGGAGATAGCGAAGCATTCCACCCCGCGACGAATCCCCGATCATTTCGGTGGTGTAACAAACAATCCGTACAGTTGGACCCACGCGAGTCTTTTTGACTCACATGTAGTTAGGTATATCGATGCTATAGTGGGACGAGGACCCTCAAACCAAGCAACCCTTCACCCTTGTGCATATAGTTTCTTTAGCCTTTGACTCTAGATTTCGTGGACCGTAATAATCAAGACCTTGTGCATATACCCATGAAACCTTTTTGGCATGCATCACGACATAACCATGCATACAAACCTCGCGTCTAAGTTATGCCTTGAACCAATTCTTATCACCCTGTAAACCAAAGTCGGTGGTCCGTCACCCAAAAAACACACTCGATCAATAAACTTGGTAAAGGGAATCATTTTTCCCGATATACTATTGCATCTGAATATCCTTTTTCCAGTGTAAATTCTTATCCTTCCTTTTCTTTTTCTTTTGAAGGTATTGAGGGCCAATTCAATCAACATGGATACCATGAAAGCCCTCCTTACCAACCTCCTTAAAAAGCAAGAGGAGAATTTTCAAGCCGGCCTCAACTTTGCCCTCAGTACTCAACAAGCCAATTTTAGCAAAGCTTTAGCCACCCAACAAACCAATTTCAACCGAGCTCTGACTGCTCAACAAGCCAACTTCAATAATGCATTGGCCCATCTCACTAAAGTCTTGAGCTCTCAAAAGCAGACCATGAACCAAATCAAGTCGAATCTAATAGCTTCAAGTCCTTTGACCACACCCCTGTTAATTCACATCCCCCCATTTTGCTAATCAAACCAAGTCACATCCAATTAATTCAAGTTTCGCCGCACCCCATCTTGATTAGACCAACACCGTAACTTTTTCCATGATCAATCGGCTCGACACCTCCCTTTTCTTGGCCAACATCACATTTGGTCCCACTGCTGCAACCATATCAACTCATATCATTGGCCTTACCCACGATAGAGAAGTGTCCGAAAATGCCACACAACTAATCCCAAACACTCATACCAACCTAACCCCTGTTATTGATATGACCAATAATGGAAGAGCTCCCCAAAGTTTCATACCGCCAAACACCAAAGTTGACCTTCCTCATTCCTTGAATCCTTTTCAAGGAATAGGAACCTCTACCCGGCAAAACATCAAAAGGCCCATTGAACTACCCTTAAAGTGCAACACCGCTATGCTTCAGCAAGCTCACACAGTAGGGAAAAGCTGTAAGAATAACCCTTGTGCTTCCACGTCTATTATCTCCACTAACATAAAGGTAGAGAGATAGTTACCATCACCAACCAACAACCTTATAAATCAGAGAGAAGGAAGTTCACTGATTTAGGTAATCCCTTGAGCGCAGTTTACAAGATGGCCCTTGAAGCAGACATGGTTAGGCCTTTGGAGCCGAAAACATCCTCTAGCCATCCATCCAGAAACTACAAGGCTAATGAGTACTGCGAGTACCAGCAAAGGAGCTGGGCACGAAACTGACATGTGCAAGAGCTTAAAGTATCGAATCCAAGATCTCATTGACGATGGAGATATCCTCCCTCTAGAACTCGTACCTAATGTACCTATCAACTTTAGGGACATTATCAATTCCTTCAAATTTAAAAGTTAAGCGAACCTACCCAGTGACTAGCACTTTGAGGAGAACATCGGCTTAGCTGACGTGCCCTTATTCGAGTCCATCAATTAAGTTGAGTCAGTCAATCCTGAGTCTGAGTCTGAGTCTGAGTCTGTCGAGTCTTATGCTTCTTTCTTTTCTTTTGAGTCAAAGTTAGAGTCAAACTTTGTCGAGTCATGTTTCTCTCTTTTTGGGTTTGTAATTGACCAAAGTCAGAATCTGCTAAGTCTAGTTTTCCTTTTGAGTATGTCTTTAAATTTTGATACTACTTTTAATGAAAATTTTGAATTTTATCTTTCATCGTATATCTCATGTATTTTTTTTTTTGAATCCAGCCCAAGAGCCTTGATTATGAGTACTTTTTTATCTTATTATCTCTAATCTAAATTATTACAATTTTCAATTTGCCCTTTTATTGTTCTTTTATATGTATTAATTTATTTATTTTTTACTAGAAAAATAATATTGGAATATCTGCTCTTGGCTTTATGATTTGAATATTGTGTTTGTTGGTTTTTATGGTGGTGTTAGATCGATGATTTGGTTGGTTTAGATTAACTGATTTTGTTTTGTTCTAAAAAAAAACCTTTAATTTAAATTTTAAATTTGTATGTTTTTATTTATTCATCTTTTAATTTTCTTGTATTTTAGGAGATGGAGAGCTCTGTGGTGGTTCTAGAAAATAATGGTGACAAATCGATGGCTTGAAGGGAAAAAGATGGCTTGGATGAAAATATTTTGTAATTTTTGGACCATTGTGTAATTTTCTAAGGACTAGACTGTAGTTATTTTTCTTATCTAAAGATCAAAATGTAATTTGTTTGTTAAATGAGCCTCTATTAATTTTATTTATTTTATGCATAAATTTAGTTTATATAATTAATTAATTTATTATTGCTTTAGTTTTAAAAATAAATTAATTGAATATTTGTTAAATTAGGTTTAAAAATTGAAAACAAAAAGTGGTTACTTTTAGCAGGAATAATTAATTAATTTATTATTGTTTTAGTTTTAAAAATAGTTTAATTGAATACTTGTTATATTAGGTTTAAAATTGAAAACAAAAAGTGGTTGGTTTTAATAGGAAGAACTGGATTGAATCGGATTAAACCGAAGTACCGTACTATATTGTACCAAATTTTCAGTTCAGCTCCATACAGTTCTTTATTAATTTTGTTTTAGTTATGATTCTCTAATTTTAAGAACTAAAAATTTCGGTTTGATTTGATTTCTTTCTAATAATCGAGTCGAACTAAACTGTACTGAGCTCTAATTACGAGATAAACTTTACCATTTTTTATATATTAAAAATTCATTAAAATCATAATTTTTTATATTACAAAAACAATCACTCTATTATTGGACAATTAGTCCAATTCTCAATAATTAAATTATAAAAAATATTTTAATTTTATGAATGAATTATATATATTTAATCAAAATATAGATTATTTACTTTTTCATATGTTAAATAAAAATTAAAAATAGAGGTTGATATATTAAAATATAATTACCAAAATTAAAAAAAAAATATTGGGAAGGAAAAGAAACGGCGAAAGTGATAAATTGGTCCTTCAACTTTAATGTTAGAGACAATTAAGGATAAATTAACTTTTTTGGACAAAAAAACTCCAAAATTTATCATTCAAAGACACTGAAATCCTGTAGTTTAGTTGAATGTCCGCGTGAAACTCACACGTAACTAAAATCACATGGAAATTATTTTTTATATATTATTTTCTTGTTGTAAATCATTAAAATTATTTTTTATATAAACATATTCAATTTGCTCAATATATAATTCGAAATATATGTAAAATGATAGACCTTATTATTTAATTTATTATTGTATGAATAAATTTAAATTAAAAATAATTAAATTAAAAAAGATATATATATATATATATATATATATATATATATATGTGTGTGTGTGTGTGTGTGTGTGTGTGTGTGTGTGTGTGTGTGAAATGACAATTAGAGTTTTTCCAGCCTATATTCTTCAATAACTTTGAATTATCCATATTATATTCAAAATTTACATTATATGTCTTTCATGAGAATTAAGTAATAACATATTACTATATATGAAACAAAAAGATACATTTTAGTATCAGGAAATAGGTGAAAATTGACAAAAAATGAAATTAAAAAATTAGTAACATATAGGAATTTTGATTATGATTTTTGAACATTACATAATACTAAATTCAGGGGTGATACTATATTGTGTGTTAGGGGACAGTACCTAAAAAAAAATTGCTTATATTATATATATATATTTACTATGTATCGACCTCCCTCAAAATAAAAAACAATTTCCCTCCCTCAATTATTAAAAAAATATCTAATATTGCCCATGAGTTTAGCATTTTGTAATTTTTTATGTTACTAATACCGTCCCTTGAGTTTAGCATTATCCAAAAAATTCATAAATTATAATCAAAATTCCTTTATGTTACTAATTTTTTAAT
This sequence comes from Vernicia montana, assembly GCA_949750685.1. Classification (NCBI taxonomy): domain Eukaryota; kingdom Viridiplantae; phylum Streptophyta; class Magnoliopsida; order Malpighiales; family Euphorbiaceae; genus Vernicia; species Vernicia montana. The sequence goes on from CATKHJ010300917.1 coordinate 13,532, forward strand.
TTCATTTTTTTTAATCAATTTTCACCTATTTTTTTTAAGTAAAAGAAGATTTATTTTTAAATAAGAAGATTTATTTATCAATAATTTTATATTTATTATATAAATTAATACATATAAAAATTTTAAAAAATGTTTAAATTCATTTTTCAATACAAATCATTTTTAAAAAATAATTAAATTAATATCCACATAATGTACAAGTTCACGACTAATATAATTTTAATATTATTAAAATTTAAAATATTAAGCAGTTGTTTTGAAACTTTTATTGTTAGAAAATATAAAATTTATTTTAAATTTTAATGATTTATAATAAGAAAATAATATATAAAAAATAATTTTAATTTCGCATGAGTTTCATGCCAACATTCAGTTAAGTTATAAGATTTCTGTATTTTTGAACGATAAATTTTAAAATTTTTTTATTTAAAAAAAATAATTTATTCTTAATTATTGACGACAATAACAAAATTGAAGCATTAATTAATCACTTTTGCCAAAAAGAAACATCCAATCCAAATATAATGAAAAATTCTTAGGTGAATTAAGTTCACCACGTCAGATTATGAACTAATAATGATAATTTAATACGTAAACGTGTTAATTATAATATATACCCCATAATTCATGTAGTTAATTTTTATATTCAATTTATGAGATAGTTACTGTTTAATATGAAAGATCACGAGACATAAATTTTTCCAAGGATCAACATTGTCCAACATTTGGGTTATCTCTTTGTAATTTTTTTTCATTTTACTTTATTTATAATATTATTATTATTATTATTATTATTATTATTATTATTATTCCCTCCATTGTTAGAGATTTTTTTTATTTCAATTTTTTTTTATTTTAAATTTTTATTTTATTATTTTTTTTCTACCTTTATTTTCCTTTATTCCTCTCCTAAATATTTCATTTATTTTATTCCTCTACATCATTATTTTGGCTTTTTAAATAACTTTCTAAAACTTTAAATGACTAGTATTTTGTATTATTATTATTATTATATTAATAAGAGACGGCAATGAGTTTACATCAGTTGTCCACCATCTTCTTTCTTCTTTCCTTTCTTTCTTCTTCTTCAAAACGCTAGGCCGGTCTGTCTTCATTTTGATTCTTTTTTCAGTCAAAATCCAATCTTTATTCATTTAGCCGCCTCTCTTCTTCAGGGTTGGTTCTTTCACTCTTTTTCTTTTTTTGCCTTTTTCCATGTAGTATATGATATTTCTTGTATTTGTCTGCTCTTTTTTTTTTTTTTTTTTTTTTCTGTTTCTGGGTTTTGATTTTGAAACAAGTTAAGAATCCTTGTATGTGTTCTTTATTATTGTTGAATTGTGAAGTTTTTGATGTGGGTTTGATTCATTTTATCATTTGGTGATGTAGGTGTAGGAGGATTTGGCTTCACTCTTAAGGTTATTGGCACTTTCAAGGTCTTGGGGATGTGGGATTTTGATTTACAGCTATTGTAGCAATTGGGTTTTGAACACTATTGTTAGTTTGGTGAGCAGGGTATCAAGGAATTTGAACAATTATATTGTTGTTTAGCTCAAATTGTGGAAGAGATTAAAGTCAACATCGAATTATCAATCTTTTTCCAATTTTGTGAAGTTGGTCTTGAAGACTAATTGGTTTTATGGTAACAGTGACAAATATATATTTCCTGTTCAGGGCAGTTTGAATCCTTGAACTTGAAGTATCTCTTGGCGTTTGAGTTTCAGCTCTACTTTCTTATCTGGGCTCTCCCTTTTAACAATTTGGTGAATTGAATTTAGAACAAATTGATTTGAATTTCATGGTGATTGTGCGAAATTGAGCTATCTGTTTAGAGCACTGTGAAGCTGTGAACACGAGGATTGATGGATGGGAACTTCCAGCTGTATTTCTATCCGGGTTTCTCCACATGATTTGTAGAGTATACTGGGTGTGAATTATCAGTTGAATCTCTAAGATTTCTGAGGTTGCATTTTTATGTTTTCTGAACTCCTGTTTAGTTATATAAGCTTGGTTGGGGCTTGCAGAATATAGAGATGTGTTTGTTATGTTCACATTCTCAAAGATGGAAATGGAGCATATTATTTCATTGAGAATGGCTGTTTCTGCATTAACTCTGTTGTTATTGGTACAATTTCCAAGTATACTTGCCTCTAGGTTTGACATACAATCAAAGCTTTGTGGTAACGATCACATACTCTATTCAAATTTTCATGGTCATGAATTGTTTTACATTAATGGGAGTCTCGTAGGCAAGGACTCATTTTGTAAGGCCCTCCATTTCCACTATGCAAATGGTTGCATATTTGAGAGCTATTGTGCTAGTAGCCACTGTGGGTTGGACCTGTCATTAGGTATGTGCTGATACATGATTCATGATTTGGTTTTCTGCATTACAAGTTTTTCAAAATATTTTAAAGGTTGCAAATACTATGAAGTTCATTCATTAGTCAACACTAAAGGATAATTTCTAATTAACTGTTACTGTTTCAGCAGCTGACTTGCCCCTTAAGCGAGGAAGAAAACTTTTGCAGAAGGAGGTCAGGGAGCAGTCAAAAATCCAAGACGTTGGTCCAAATATACCTCCAAAAGAGAAGAAGAATGATCCCACAACTTTTTCAACCCCCAAACAAATTGGCATAATAGCAACTGGAATTGTTGTCATGAGTTGTGGTCTTCTGTGTCCCTGTTTTTACAGGAAAAGGAAAGCAACTGCCCACACTGTTCTTTCTAAGGATCCAATTTCAAGTGAGTCTAGTACCATCTATTTATTTCTCATCATTTATATATTTGAACAAACTCCTTTTTTAACAACTTTAAGTGTATGATATTCACTATCTGCCGTTTTATAGTTGAGAAAGCTAATTTGAGGGTGTTAAATTGATGGTCAAGAACTGTTAAATTTTTGCTATGTTGTGACTTAACCTTCTATTTTTTGGTCTATTATGCCAATGACAAAAAAAAAAAAAAAAAAGGTCCAAACTTCAGCTAGAATTTCAATCTGTCTAATTCTTTCATTTTATTAAGAACCTAAATCCAACCTTAAAACCCAGTTGTTAAGGTTGAAGGGCTTAACATGTTATAAAGCCCTTTATATTATCATTTATTTTCGATGTGAGATAATTTCTCTAACACCACCTCTTGACACGTGCTAGGCCCGACTAGCATGTGACACAATTGAATACTGAGTCCATGTCAGGAAGCACATGTGAAATATAGAATTTTGGCAATGGGCGATCCACATGGCGGACACAAGAGGGCATAAGTGCAGAATAAGAGCTTAGTTGAGGCTTTTATACCATATTAGGAATCCAAATCCAACCTTAAAATTCAGGTGTTGAGGTTGAATGGCTTGACATGTTATAAGACCCTTTATATTGTTATTTATTTTTGATGTGGGATAATTTCACTAACACATTTATTCAGTTATGTATGCCAACTTCAACATTTGTATCAATTTTGGTCAGCTATAGAGAGCTTTATGCTGAATGTGTTAATTAACAGTAAAAACCCAACAAAACTGCTTTGAACTTGCACATTTATCTCTCCTCCACTTGTTTTACCTTTCTACTTCATTTGTATCTCTCCCAAGTCCACTTTACACCTCTCCTTGCACTGCTTGTGTAAGCCATACTGCATTTCAATTCTATCTGCATCACTTGCTTCAAGCACACTTCAAATATGCTCCAATTATATTTAGATGCGACCTATCACAACCCAACTTAAAGCACACAGAACTGGTCACAAATGTTAAAGTTGGTGCATGTAAGCTATATAAAAAATAAGAACTGGCCACAATTGATAATTTGTCCAAATTTGTGGATTTATTTGGCCCTATTTCCTCCTATATTTTAGTGATAGAATTGACAATTTGCTCAATTGCATTGTTGCAGTGGATTCAGTTTCCTCTTTCGATGTAAATTCGGCTTCTGAAAAAGTTCCACCCAGTCCACTACGGGTGCCACCTAGTCCTTCTAGATTTTCGATTTCTCCAAAACTTACTAGACTGGGATCAATTCATCTCAATATGAGTCAGGTTGCAAGAGCTACACACAATTTTTCACCTTCACTGCGGATAGGAGAAGGAGGCTTTGGAACTGTCTATAGGGCTCAACTAGAAGATGGGCAGGTGGTTGCCATAAAACGAGCAAAGAAGGTACACAGTAATTCCTCTCATGACCTTTAATAAAATAGCTTCTCACAATTGCCTTACCTAATGCTAGACTCAGAGAAATGTGCTCTCCAATAATTTTAAATGACAAGTCCACTTTGATATTAAATTGATATATGACAGATTTGAAAGAATATTTGATGGCTCATAATAAGCTTGCTGCATAACAATTGAAACATGAAACTATGTTGCTAGAATTCATAAATGGAGTTAAGTTGTTTGTATAGGAGATTCTATGGTGCTGAATTGAATGGATATTGGACAAGTTATGAAAACAAATACAAAAGAAAATAACTCATAATAAAGTCATAAGAATAATAAATAACTGGGTTATATAGATACTTATAAAGGCACCTTTTCTCATAAGGGTTTGATTGAGAATTATTGAGAAAAAAGAAAAGACCTTCATATGACTTTTTAACAATCTAGATAAGTCACGTGACAAAATCTCAAGATATGTTCTATGGTAGATATAGGTTCTGTAAACAAAAGGGAGTATGGATTGGATACATAAAGATATTGAAGGATACCTGTGAAGGGGTAGTCCTTAGTAATCGGATTATAGCGGAGATGTAAAAGAATTTCCTATTGAGTTAGATTACAGCAAGTATTGGCCTTGAGCCTTTATATTTTTTACTCTGATCATGGATGAATTGGTAAAGTATATTCAAGAGTATATCCTTTAATGCATGATTTGAGGTTAGACAAAATATGATTATATAGTTCTGTTAGACGAAATATGATTTGAGGTTAAAAGAAGCTAAAGTTTTGGAGGAGTACCCTGGAGTTTAAGGGTTTCTAATTAAATAGAATTACAACAAATTATTTGCACTTCAATTTTCGCAATAGTAAGGAAAGTGACCAAAATGGGGTTGGCTTGGATGGTGTAGAAGTTTCACAAAGCACACATTTTAGATACCTAGTCTTATCATATAATGGAAGGGTGGAGGTGAGGGGGATGCCAATTATAGGATTATAACAAGATGGGTGAAATAAAGGAGTGCATTGAGTGTTATATGGGGTTTAGGATGCCAGCTAAGCTTAGGGGAAACTTTTATGGGATTACAATTTGATTAGTCATAATGTATGGCAATGGGTGCTGGGTAGTGAAGAAAGAACTGGTATAGTAAAAAAGTGTGGCATAGGTGACAATGCTAGGATGGATGTGTGAAAATATAAGTTCTAGATAAGGAATGAAGGCATCCATATCGAGAGAAGTGTGGAAAGAAGTGATTGAAATGGTTTGGACATGTATATCGTAGACTAGAAAATGCACTGATATGAAACATCAAGCACATTGAAATTGCAAGAGAAAAAGATGAAGGAGAGACATAGGATAAAGTCAAGTAAGACAGTAAAAGATGGCATAGTAGCCCTAGACTTTATACAAACATAGCTTTAAATGAGGTAGAATATAGGAAACGATACATATAACCAACTCCAACATGATTGCTATTAATATTCAATTTAGTTATGCAATAGTTTTAAGGGCTCTTGGAACATGTTCCTATTTGACAAGTTGTTCTTACATGGAAATCATTTTGCTTCTCGAGAATATAACTCTCTCTTATAGTTTGTAACCAATGAACGAGCTGAATATTTCAACCCGGAATGGACCCAAACTAGAGAACCCGGGTGACCCTGATGATTTCTTCTTTTAGAAATTCTGGCTGGAAAATTTGAATTTCAAAATTTTCCGGACCCAAAACCCAAGTTGGGTCCTTTTCTTGAATCGAACCTGGTCGGGTTGAACCCGAACCCAACCCGGACTTGGACCCGGTTGCACCACTACTATGTGCTATACTCTAATGCATACCAATGGTAATAAAGAATGAAGCTGATGCTTGTACACTTTTGTTCCTACCATTGAATTTGGGGGGTTTCATTTATGATCAAAATCTTGAATGTAAAAGGTAATAGCCAGTTATTGATAAACAAGACATCAATGTTGTTTCAAACCTTGAGAGAGAGAAAATGCCAAATTTGTTAGAGGGCCTGCTTTCTAGTTTCATGCTATGTTTTCTGTATGGTCTGTAGCTTTCAATTTCTCTATTTTGTTTTGATTTGGAGTTACTATCAATGAAATTTAGAGTGGCTTTAAGAATTTGTATTATCTTTCCCATCATTGGCTCTGCAAATTAGCCATTTTATTCTCTTAAGCATTTTCTGTTGGTTGACAAGAAAATATTACATAGGAACACTATGAGAGCTTGCGAACTGAATTCAGCAGTGAAATTGAACTTCTGGCAAAAATTGATCATCGGAATCTGGTGAAGTTACTTGGTTATGTTGATAAAGGAGATGAACGCCTTATTATTACAGAGTTTGTGCCAAATGGTACTCTTAGAGAACATTTGGATGGTAAGTTTATAACATAAGATCATATGAAATTTCAATCTGGACAATTACCTTTATACTAATGGTTTTGCTGTAATTCTCTGCAGGTCAGCGCGGAAAAATTCTGGACTTCAATCAAAGGCTTGAAATATCCATTGATGTTGCCCATGCACTAACTTATCTGCACACATATGCTGGTTAGAAACTGTTCATTTAGTTATTTGTTCCTGAAATTCCATAAATTAGGAATCAATTCAACCCAAATGGCTATTCCAAGAAACTTTAAAAGAACCCTTTAGAATTATCTGATAGCATAAAGCTGGAATTCTTGTGTGATTGCGGCATTTTAGAGTGTATTAATTCACTTGTGTAAGTAAAGCCTTGGAAGACCAGTAAGATGACAACATTTGCTTGCAGCATCAACTATAGATGGTTTAGACTGGAAGCGTTTGGAGTCACAACTACTTTGTTTCTGTTTCTCAACACTACCACTCTTTGCATGCTTGACACCTAAGACAAGAGCCAGTTTATCTCATTAGACTTTTCCCCAGTTTACACGTGTCCTGGTCAGAGTCTCAAAAAAAATGCCAGAAGGTCATTTCACTTAAGATGAGCCAGTTTATCTCATTAGATTTTTCCCCAGTGTACATGTGATGTGTCCTGGTCAGAATCTCAAAAAAGGTGCCAGAAAGTCTTTTTACCTATCCTAAGTTCATTGTCAACAGTGTCAATATTTCTCCCTTTCTCTGATGCAATGCCATGTATTTGGCCACTAATCAATTGTCAATCTTAATCTCCACTGAGCAATGATTCCAAAAGACAACTAATAGTTTTCACCTTCAATCATAGGACTGACATGTCAAATTTACTCTGATTCTAGTTTATGATTTTTACAATTGCAATCTCACCAAACATCTCATAAATAAAGCATGAATTATACATTCAAAAGCTTTATTTTTATCTGTACTGTTGAGAAAGCTAAATGCTTAGAGTGGAATATGATGTCAGCGAAGTGCTATTGCAACTTTTTTATCCCACCATTAATTGTCTCACAAGCTTCTGACATCATTTTATGTCATCAATGATATAGTGTCTCTATTGCACATAGCTTTCTTGAAATATTACATGTGCCAGCAGGTGCCAATAAATGTCATCTTCTCATATCTTGTATATTGTTATATAGTGGATGGTAGTTTAGCAGTAAAGCTTACAATAGATGAAAGCTAAACTTTTTAAATGATTCTAGCTTCTTGAATCATTACACAGAGAAAAATAAAAAAATAAAGAAAAATGCCTCGTTAAGAAATTCATAATTTGTTTGATGCAGAACACCTGATTAAAATTTCTATCGCTCCTATGCTCTTGAAGACTTCATTTGCTGACCTTTTAAATAACAACATATCCACTACCAGACATGGCTTAGGGGGAAAATTATGTTGAATTTTTGTTGGAAACATAACTTTTGCTTTGTATTCCTGTTAAAGTTTAATACCTATATTGCTGTTTGGAATCATTTTGGAGGTTCTTCATTATCTCATATTTTAATATTCTACTATTAGGGGGTTTGCAAGACAAATTTGGAGTTGCGGATCTCTAGTTAAATATAAATCATGTGTACTAATGTGATTGAAACAAAATTTCAGTTTTTCCTTGATTTCGCAACATTATCCTTTAGGTGACTTCTAGGCTACATTTGGGATGAGGGGTTTCTTGAAATCTCAAGTTCTTCCAATCTTACGAATTGGAAGATTCTTTTGTTTGAAAACAATCCAAATCTTGGGAAATGAAGGGCAGTTTTGGAAAAAGAGTTTGTGGAACCCCTCATCTCATTTAAATGAGAGATTTCACCGAATCCATGTAGGAAGTGGCATTACACGTTCACTTTTTTTAGGGATTTAAAAAAGACTAGGAAATTATGAAAATTCTCCAATTCTCTATTGATTTGGTTGTTACCAAATGAAGGGTTCTTTCAGTTCACTTACCTAAAATCTCTCATATGAAATATTTCCTAAGCATTTTACCTTGCAACTAGCAAGTATGAAATGCTTATTGTGTTGCTAACTGGGTTGCCTTCAAATAAGAAGTCTTCCAACAGTGCAACTAGTTGAAATATTCACAATGAGGACTGTTGTTATGTTATAGTGAGCTTGTCAGACTACTATGATCATGCAAAAACACCCACAAGAATTATTTCTGAAAATGGGCCATGTTGGAATGTGGATCAGCTTTACCCAAATATGAGTTGGTTGTAATCTGCTTTATAAATCTAATCTAGCACAAGTCAGTTCAATTTAACTATGGCTTAATTTCAATTGGAAGATTGCTTAGGCCATCTCTGGAAAACAAACAGAGCAATGTACTAAATATGCTTAGGAATTTCTACAAATTGTTTAAGTTGCCTCTGTATACAATTCAGATTCTAGATAGCAGTATAACTGATAGCTGATTAATCCTTATAAGTTAGTATTCTATAACTTCTTGCTGATACAATATTGATATTTTATTTTGTACTCACTTTTGTTTAATATCTATGATTGAAACTTCTAATATAATGGAATTACACTACTAATTCTTTTCTTGACGTGTTTCTGAAATGCTTTGTATTCCTAATATTAATTGTCACTATATAGCTTACTTTCTAGACCTTTGACTTGTGTTTGTGCATGCTTTGCGTGTTTGTTACCTCACAATAGAGAAGCAGATTATCCATCGAGATGTTAAGTCTTCCAATATTCTTTTGACGGAGAGCATGAGGGCCAAGGTTGCTGATTTTGGATTTGCCAGACTTGGTCCAGTGGACTCTGATCAGACCCATATTTCAACCAAAGTGAAAGGGACAGTCGGTTATCTTGACCCTGAATATATGAAGACTTATCAACTCACCCCCAAGAGTGACGTATACTCATTTGGAATTTTGCTTTTAGAAATTCTGACAGGCCGCCGTCCTGTGGAGCTGAAGAGACCTGCTGATGAGCGAGTTACGCTTAGATGGGTAAGCTTATCCTCTCTTCATGTTGCTTAATTTTATTTTGCAGTAATTATGGTTACGAGTGTGCCTATTCAATACCTTGGCATATAAATTGTAAAAACATGGGATAAAGTTGCTGTCCATGCAGAGGCATGCATGTATTAAATGGTCAAGTCTTAGTAGTTAATAATGACTTACCGAACTGAAACTGTAGAATGAGATGGCTAATGATTATTTTTTCAGTGTGACTGAAAGCCAATTTCAGTTTGTTTTCAATCCTAGCTTCATCTTCTGGAAGCAACTACAATTTGTAAACCAGAATTTTTTGGGCAAGCCATGCCCAACTTTAGTTATGGCTTTGAACTGAGAGTTATGCCACTCCCTACCCTTTGAGCTGATGAGTACCATTGGCATGTCTAATGTAGACCCAAAAAAAAAACACTCAAGTTTCAATGTAATTTACTATTTGGTCCTTTTGATTTCAAAATCAGGCAGTTTGGTGTTTGAGTTTTATAAAATCCAACTCCTCAGTCCTTTAAGAAAACAAAACTAAATTGTTTTTGGACTTATATTTAGCCCAATAACAACTGAAGTGTTGATTTTTTATAAAATTCGACAGCTAAAATGTTTATTTTGAAAATGAAGGATCAAAGTGTGTATTAGACCAAACCTTAGAGGTTTTCTTTTTTTTTTTGGCAATGTTCCCTAGATAATGTTGTTGTCTTCCCAAATATGTTGAATGGTCAGATAACAAATCTCTCAAAATAAGAGATTTTGTTTTGTTTACTAGAGTGGTGTTTGTAGAACTCGGAGTTTGTTTTTCTATCCAGAATTATCTTTTGTAGATTTTACATCGGATTGCTTTGCATTAAAAAACTTTTATATGTATTTGGTAAAGAGTATGTTCTCTTTTGCGGCCAGGTTGTTCTTTTAGGGAGCATATTCTTGCAGTATAATTGGCTAATTGGAATTCTTTAAAACCTATAATTGCCTTGCTAATATTGGCATAGAAGTAATGAACTTCCACTTTCATTTACCTCTTCTGTAGTGCTGTTCACTAATCCTGTTCACTAATCCATCCTATCCAATATATAGCATGCTAGACTGCTAATTCACTTCCAAGCACTAAACCTTAATATAATATGATCTTAAATTTGTGCAGGCCTTTAGAAAGTATAATGAAGGAAGTGTGGTGGATGTGGTGGATCCATTAATGGAAGAAAAAGTAGATGGCGAGGTACTCATGAAAATGTTTGCTTTGGCAATCCAATGTGCTGCACCAATTCGAGCAGATCGGCCAGACATGAAAACAGTAGGAGAGCAATTGTGGGCGATAAGGGCAGATTACGTAAAGGGTGCAAGGCGTGGCTAATGACAAGAACTCGAGTTCGTCTCTCCTTATAACTCTTGTGCTCTTTATATCACATTTTCTATTTAGCTTCTCTGTAAACAGAAATCCATTTTGAGGTTGAGACAAAAATTACTTTGATCATGGCCCTTTAATCTGGTTTCACTACTCATTATTTTAAAAAACTTACTTGGAGCCTTGGATCAGTTGTTCTTTACAAGCTTGTTATATATATATATATATATATAGCAAGAAGTCCTATTATCACACAGAAAATGTATTAAAATGACACATGTTGCTTAGGAAGATTGCTTTACCAAATGATATCTATTGAAAATAGCATCAAGTGTGTTATGAAAATATTGGCAAAGTCAGAAATATTAAAACCCTATTTGGCATGGAGTTTTTTTCCTTGCTTTTTAAAATTGTGTGTTTGACTCTTTTTTTTACTGCTTTGAAGCAAACCATGGTTTGCCAAGCCTTGGTGCTGGAAAAGTAGGTTGCCTAAAGCAATCTATCTACCTGTAGTTCTAAATTGACTATGGTGTTCGGTTTGCAAAATAATGTCTATATTCCAAGCAATGAGATCCTCTACTCGGTTCACAGCCATTTTCACTAATTTATGAGCTGTAGAATTCTAAATTCTTTGTTTCTTAAATAGGTTTTTTGTTTTTTAAGGAGCTTCCTCTCACCTCTTTATTTTCTACGCTCAACATCAACAAAACAATTGCCTCTCTCTCCAACTTCACACTATTTTTACAATCAATTCATGAATGTCTCTTCTATTCATAAATTTTTCTTCTATTCATGCTTTTCCTTTTATTGGGCTAGATGGAACACCAGCCAGATCCAGGGACATAGGACCATAAGCAACAATGAAACAAAATTCACTTTGTGCATTCATCTAGAAGAATGATTTTAAATATTAGAATAAACTCCTCTCTTTAATCTTCATAATTATAATTATTTAAATTTTATCCAATTTATGATTTCATCATAAAATATTTTAATTGTCTAAATTTTACCAAATTCTTGATTTCATTATGTGAATAGATTTTGATTTGGGAATGCTCCTGATAGACTGTTATGAGGTGGGTATGGAGTTTTATGATGAGATTGGTATGGAAGGTGATGATAAGTTCTAATAAGTGAAAGGGTGAAGATAGAAACGTTTTCTGAAAATTCAAAACTAAAACGTTTTCTGAAAATTCAAAACTAACAACTGAAATTGGTTTTTGTTTTGAGAAAACCAAAAACTTACTTTAATACCTGAACGAACCCTAAATTTATGGAATTTAACATGAGCAAATCAATATTTGTAAGCGAATTAGAAGTACAACAGGTTAAAGAATTGAAGAATCACATAGACAAACAAGGCATGAAAAAATAAATAAATAAATAAAGGAAGTAGCAATTTTAAAGGTCAGTGTAAAGAAGTTATTTGACTAGTGATCCGGTCAAAAAATACTTCCAATAGCTAGAGGATATATGTATATAGAAGGTTACCACTTTCTCTTATAAACAGATAAAGAAAGAGGTAAAGAGGGAATGACTCCTCCCTCTCTCCACTTCACACCTAAAACTCTCTCTTTCTTAAAACTCTCTTCAATTCACTGATTTAGACATCGGAGACTCCTCGTCGGGTCAGCTCCGGAGAGCTCTTGACATTTCTTTTCTTTGTCTACAAGTCTTACCCTTCAAATCTACACGATGGACTCTCCATCAATAGTATGAGGTACATTTTTCCTTCGTCAAAATGGTGACGTCTATAGGAAACGATACAAAAAAAGTCGTGTCTCTACCTTTCCATTTCTGTCGAATTCAATATTTCCAGTCATCACCATTTTTTGCATCACAGATATGTCCTTCATCTACACACACACACAAAAAAAAAAAAAAATGGAGCAGAAAAATGAAAGATGTAGATTGGGCATGAGAGAGAGGAAGAGAGAGAGAGAAAACCTCTACCAACAACGATTTGCTCACTTTTGGCGACCTTTGATTGTCATCGCCACCATCATTGTAAAGCCCAGCCTCCGACGAGCTAAAGGCCAGAAGCTCGTCGCAAACTGCCATTGGAGCAACCCCTAATCACCGTTTGAAACTCCACTGGTGCTACGAGCTTTCGATGCCATTTTTGGTCGATTTTGGCCTCCTTTCACGGTAATTTCGATGCGGTTGGAATCATCTAATCTCAAGCTTCATTTCTATACTCATATTGTCATCGATCCATCACTGGAAGCACATATCGTAAAATTGGCCACTGAAACTTCTCAAGAAGATTCCGGCCAAACGGCGGCGAGTGACATATTTTTGGGCTCTTGGCGTCAAGACGCTTCTATTGGTATAATTTACGATTTCTAGAGTCACCATCTGCAATGACGCGCGGTTGGCCGGTGGCGGCGCGTGGGCCTAAGCTCCAACAGCTTCGTTTTGACTCCCCGAAGTATTTTATGACCCTAGTTCGCTCAAATTTGAATTGGAATACCATAAATCAGTCAATTGGACTATAAAAAAACAGCTGCTTTAGTTCGCAGTGCTTTTTTATGGATCTGGGATTATTTCAAGCAATCTTTAAAGTTGCCAACGACACTCCAGATAAGTTCTTAATATTTCTTATGCTTTAAATTTAATTTTTTGCAAAAATAAAAAGACCTTTAAGTGAGGGAGAAAAACCTATTGAGAGACTAGCCCAAAAGACAATAAGACTAAGCGCAAAAAACCTATTGAGACTAGCTTAAAAGATAAACGAGGCAACTCCCTGCAAGCAGGAGAAAAGCCAAATAAGTCCAGGTGAAAGTTTAAAAGGTACCAAAAACATAGCAAGTCCAAGCAAAAAGTCCAAAGGCACCAAACACCTAGTTGGCTAGGCGAAAGACCTCTATGTGAGTCAAATTTTATAAGTCCTTTATTGACGAGCCATGTTTCATGAAGACCTCTAAGCGAGACACATTATCATTATTATCTAAATCCTTTACTTGAAACAGGTTTCTCTAAGTCCTCGATTGATGAGGCAGATTATTTGAAGACCTCCAAGTGAGGTGGATTTTCAAAGTCCTCAACTAAGGAGGCATATTATTTGAAGACCTTCAAGTGAGGTGGATTTCTAAGTCCTCGATAGACGAGGCAGATTTTCTAAGTTCTAGATTAATGAGGCAAATTATTTAAAGACCTCTAGGTGAGGTGGATTTTAAGTCCTCTATCAGGCAGGCAAATTATCCGAAGATCTCTATCAATGAGGTGGATTTCTAAGTTCTCGATTGACGAGGCAAGATTTTTAAAGTCCTCTAAGTGAAATATTTAAAGTCCTTTATGTGAGGCATGGATTTCTAAGTCCTCTATGAGCGAGGTATGTTTTATCTAAAGTCAAGCAAATTATTAAAGTCCTCTGTTGATGAGGCAAGATTTCTAAAGTCCTATACTTGAGGCAAATTATTAAAGTCCTTTATTGACAAGGCAAGATTTCTAAAGTCATCTACACGAGGCAGGCTTTCTAAAGACCTAGTGAACTCTAGGCACAAAGACCTGGTTCAGCAGGCACAAAGACCTAGTGAACTTTAGGCACAAAGACCTGATTCAGCAAGCATAAAGTCCTAGTGAATTCTAGGCACAAAGACTTAGTGAACTTTAGGCGAAAGACCGCGAGGCATATTATTATTATCATTTAAGTCCCCATCTGGTGAGGCAGATTACAGGAAGACCTCCAAGTGAGGTGGATTTCTGAGTCCTCATATGATGAGGCATATTACACAAAGACCCAGTGAATGCTAGGCATATTATTATTATCATTTAAGTCTTCATCTGGCGAGACACATTACACGAAAACCTCCAAGCTAGGTGGATTTCTAAGTCCTTATATGGCGAGGCACATTACACAAAGACCTAGTGAACGTTAGGCATATTATTATTATCATTTAAGTCCTCATCTGGTGAGGCAGATTACACGAAAACCTCCAAGCGAGGTGGATTTCTAAGTCATTGATAGACGAGGCAAATTATTTAAAGACCTCAAGGTGAGACGGATTATTAAAAGACTTCCAAGCGAGGCAGATTATTTGAAGAACTCTAAGCGAGGTGGATTTCTCAAGTCATCTATTTGCGAGGCACATCATTATCATATATGACCTCTACCAATGAGGCACATTATCATAAAAGTCTTTAATCGATGAGGCGAACTATCCGAAGACCTTTATCAATAAGGTGAACTTCTAAAGTCCTCGATTGACAAGTTGAATTATCCGAAAATCTCTATCAGCAAGGCAAATCATCTAAGTCCTCTACCAGTGAGATAATTTTATCTGAGTCCTCTATCAGTGAGGAATATTATATAAAATATATATCATAAAGACATATCAATTGAAGACATCGAAGGAAGAACTATCGTGAAGATATTTGGAAGATTTGAAGACTTGAAGGTGTTTGGAAAATTTGAAGACTTAAAGCTATATGAAATCTATAAGTCCATGTATCGTGGCATTGAAGACATGAAGCCATTGAAGACTATAAGATCACACCATGATGTGGCAATCATACAGCTCACATCTCTCATTCAGGCACCAAGCTACCTCCAGAGCTCCTCACCTAGCATCCCTCTTCAGGCACTGAGTTGTCTCCACATCGAGCTCCTCAGCTTGCATCTCTCCATTTAGGCATCCAACTACCTTCATATCTAGCTTCTTCGTTTGTCTCCCCATTCAGGCATTCAGCGGCCTTCATAGCTAGCCCACGATATGCCGACAGATTGGATCTTTTATCTACAATATAGAAGAATCTTACTACAATGAAAGGATATATCTACTCCCTTAACTCGCTACTCGGTACACTCGATCAAACTAGGGAGTGGGTGTCACGACCCAACTTCTGAGCCGCGACGATCTTAGGGCATGGGTAACCGTAAAGACACCAATCACCCGTAGAAGCCATAAGCACTAACTATCACATGCAAATATGACAGCATAATAGCTGTAACTATACCTTATCCATTACGCAATATGCCCGAGATCTCAATCTGCATAAAACATACACTCCCAATACAATCATAACCTCACTTCATTCAATTAATTTCCCTAAACTTCCATGCTCAATATCTCAATCAACTCATACTCATAAGCAATTTAATGTCTTGATTCGTAAATAAATATAATTTCATACTTATCACTTTCGCCAATTACATTGTCAATACAATTTAAATTATTATACTTATACAAGCCAATACTATATACTTCTCTGACACCTTTGGAGCTCTACTGCTATCTTAATTCTTGACTTCCTCAACTCAAAGGAAATTCACTGCTTCTTATAATTTCTTGCAAACACTGGTGAGTAGAGGGGGTAAGCTTTAGGGAAAAGCTCAGTGAATAAATAATATACAATATGTACGCGGAAAAGAAATGCAATCATAAAATGGTAATTTTTTTTTAAAAAAAAAATTTGCATGTCAAATAGCTTTTAATAATATTGAATGTCAATAGCACTTTGAAACTTGAAAACAAATTAACATTTTTAAACTTGTAAGCTTGTTAACGTAATAACATGATAACTTGTAAATCAAATAACATTTAATAAACTTGTCTATCAAACAACATTACTAAACTTGCATTTCAAATAACATTTCTACAATCTGCTATTGTTCATAAATGAAACATAAATCAACTTGTACATGAGAACTTGTAAACTTGATAACTTGAACTTGTACTTGTATCATGAAACACAAGACTGATCAGGTTCTTGTTCCCTAGGGCACTTGGCCCCCTAGGTGGAATCTTGACAAATTTAGCCCTATCAAATGAGCTACTATGTGCACATAATCTGATGGAACTCCCATCAGTGGAGGATTTCTGTTCATTGTTCACATTCTCATTTTATGAAAATAAATAAATAACAAGTAATACTTCCATTCTTGCAAACTCATAACATGAAACTTAATAATTCATTCAATTTGTAAATAATAAAATAAAGAAATTCTACAATCTTGTAAATTCATGAACATGGAAACGTGATACTACATAACTTGTAAATTTATGCAAATCATGAAATCATGAAACTTGAATATTTTGAACTTAGAAATCATATGTCATAAAAGTTGAATATTTTGAACATGAATATTATGAAATCATGGAACTTGAAAACCTTAGACATGAAAATTGTGGAAATGTGAAACTTGATTGTCTTGGACATGAAAATCATGAAAGTATGGAATTTGAATATCTTGAACTTGTAAATCTTGAAGACATGGAATATGAACATCTTGAACTTGAAAATCATGAAAACATGGAATTTGAATAAATTGAACATTAAAGTCAAGAAACTTGAAATATCAAACTTGTAAAGTTTTAACATATGAAACTTATAAAATTTTAAGTAATAACATGGAAATCATGTAATCATAAACTTTGAAAATTTATTCTTGAAGTTCATGGAGCTTGAAATCTTTTACTTGAAATTCATAAGACATATAAAACTTATAGATTTATAAATAATAACATGGAAATCATGAAAACATAAAACTTAAAATTTTATTCTTGAAATTTTTGAAACTTGAAAACTTATT